>JAFMOC010000144.1:1092500-1095000 GCA_019802505.1 Corydoras sp. C115 | reverse complement strand
AATTTAACCACCAGGTGTCACCACAGTGCTTGGTGCATCATTCCTGCGTTAGCCTGAACGAAACATGAAACAGTAAGAAGTTTGAAGTCTGAATAAAATAAAATGATGACCACCCCCCATCCCCCCGGCTCCTCAGCTCTGAGATGTTGGTGGGTTCCTCACATTGGCTCCTTCAGGTTCCTCCATGTCATTGGGTGGGTTCAGGTCAGGTCTTGGGTGGATGTTCTGCTGGAGGAGCCACCTTATGTTTTATCTTGTGTAATGATGTTTATTTAAATGCTGATCCTGTTCTTTTTGGAGAGCCGTGGTTTTCTCCATGCTCACCAGCGTTGTTCAGTGTTCTCCTGATGGTGGACTCATGAACAGTCCCTGATGTGAGAGAAGCCTTCAGTTGCCCTGTTACCCCGGGGTCTTCGCGGTGACCCTTAGACGCCTTGCTCTTGGTCTGATCTTTGTTGGTCAATCCCTCCTGAATGTTCTCTCCATCTGTCTGTCTGTGGATGGGTGGAGTCTGAACTCTTTAGAGGAGCTTTTGGAAGCTTTTCTTTATTTTGAGGTCCTCACAAACCTCCATTCTTCATGCTTCACTTCCACAAACCTGTTGTAAGGAGCATTGTGCTCTGTGTTTGGATCCTGTTGGAGTGTGAGAGGATGTGATTGGTCTGCAGGTGGACTGAGATCAGATTCTGAAGGTCCAGCTGATTCATCTGTCAATCTGAAGATGTTTGAACTTTATGAACTGAGGAGGAGGAATGTTCTCTCAAACCAGAGAACCTCCACTTTAATGATGGAGGAGCAGTGTGGTTGAGGAGGTTGGGGTCACATGACCCTGCACTGATGCTGTACCTGATCGCGCTCTCGCTCCAGGTCCATGATCTGGTTAAAGTAGGAGGAGCTTCTCTTCTGCTCTGCCTCCCAGTCCAACTGCAGGGTTCTGATCTTCAGCTGGAACTGTTCACACTGAGCCTCCAACTGAACACAGAACATTCATCATCATCATCATCATCATTATCATCATCACTGTTCTGTTACCAGATTCTAAACTGAACACCCCGTACCCCCCGCCCTCCTTTGATCATGTGATCAGTTAAGCTGCTGGATCTTTAACCAATCAGAATGAAGTATTCAAAATCAGTAAAGAACTAAAATCTATTTAAGGTGTAGTTCCTCTGACGTTCTGAGATCACGTACCTTTTCTTTACTGGCCATGACACTCTCTAGCTCCCCCTGCAGTCTGATGATGGTACTGCAGAGCTCCTGCCTCTGTTCTGCTGCTTCCCTCCGATCCTGCTTTAGAATGTCTAAGAGAGCCTGAACCCACACACACACACACACACAGAGTCACACACAGAGTCACACACACACACACACACACACACACACACACACACACACAGAGTCACACACACACACACACACACACTGTCACACACTGGCAGGGTTTCCCTTTAGAACACATCTGTGGATTACAGCTGCACCTCGGTTCCAGTGATGCGCTCTTTCAGCATGTCTGTGGGCTGCAGTACATGCACCTGACCAGCGGGGGCACCGTCAGCACCCACTCTACAGAGAGGCTTTTCACCACCAATTAATGCACATGGTTTTTTAGTAATTCCATTGAAGGGGGGGTTCTCCGACTCCAGCAGTCTGCTCTTTAACTCCTCCACCTTAAACAGAGTCAGCAGAACATGTAGCATGTACAGTACCTCATTCATTTATTATTATTAATATTAATATTATTAATTATCCAGAAACCTAACGAGAACAAACCTATATTCATGTAAAAGAACATGCCAATCTCCAGCCTGACTCAGCAGAGCTGTGTAATAACCAAACTGAATGGTTCCTTTAAGCTCTCGATTCTGAGTGTTGGGGTGATGTCAGTGATGGGATAGGCTGAGTGTTACCTGTGTCAGCAGCGCCCTCTCGCGGGTGGAGGATTTGCGCTGCTCCTCTAAAGCTCGTGAGTATTTCACTGCCTGCTCCAGCAGCCGCTCCTTCAGCCGTCCCAACTCCCTCGCTCCCGCCTCGCAGTCCTGCCTCAACCTGCACCCCCCCCCCCCCACACACACACACACACACACACCACATGACCATGAGGGAGGCGGGGCACCCATGACGTCTGTTATGTTAAACCGTATGCTTTAATGAGGCAGCAGTTTGGGGAAGGCCCTTCATCACGGCACCATCTGTGATGCAAGCCCCGCCCCTCTGTAACGCAGCTCTGCCATTGGTTGATTGGCTCGATCGAGGAAGGCGTGCGGTCGTGCCTCACCTCTCCAGCTGGATGCGCTCCTGTCGCAGACCCTGGTTCCTGCGTTCTGCGCGGCTGCGCTCGTCCTCGGCCACGCGGCACCGCTGAGAGAGCCGGCGCTCGCACGCGCGACTGTGATGCAGCTGCTGCCTCAGCTTTCTCACCTCCAACAACAGGAACTGAGTCAGGCCCTCAGGACCCTCCTCATCTACATAACACACACACCTGTAAAACCTGAACACACAC
>JAFMOC010000144.1:1042500-1080000 GCA_019802505.1 Corydoras sp. C115 | reverse complement strand
AACCATGTTGTTAAACGGGTGGATGTGCTAACCACACCTTCAGAACACGATGTTCTCTTCTTCAGAACAATAAAGATGGAACGACTCCAGTCACTGAATCAGCAGCAGAAAACACAGCTGACCAAACCGGCGGGACAGGACACACCGGGGGAGGTGCACGTGACGGGGGAGCCAAAAAAGTTCAAAACATCAAAGAAAAATGTGACTCAAGAGTGAAAACAGAACCAAAACCCAAATTTAATGATTCCACATTCCGCATGAAAGCAAAGAAAAATCAACCACGGGTCCAAAAACACAAAAAAGACTCCTCCACCGATTCATCAAATGACTCCTCCACCGATTCACCAAAAGACTCCTCCACCGATTCCTCAAAAGATTCATCAAAAGACTCATCAAAAGACTCCTCCACCGATTCATCAAAAGACTCCTCCAACGATTCACCAAAAGATTTTATAAAAGACTCCTCCACCTCCCCAAAAGATTCCTTCTCCAAATCCCCAAAAGATTCCTCCACCGATTCACCAAAAGATTCTTTTTCCTCCCAAAAAAATTCCTCCACCGATTCTCTAACGGACTCCTCCACCAATTCAGCAAAAGATTCCTCCACTGATTCTTCAAACGACTCCTTCACCGATTCATCAAAAGACTCCTCCACCGATTCACCAAAATACTCCTCCACTGATTCACCAAATGATTCTTCAAAAGACTCCTCCACCTCCCCAAAAGATTCCTCCACAAATTCACCAAAAGGTTCTCCAAAAGACTCCTCCACCAATTCACCAAAAGATTCTCCAAAAGACTCCTCCACCGATTCACCAAAAGATTCTCCAAAAGACTACTCCACCGATTCACCAAAAGATTCCTCCACCGAATCCCCAAAAGATTCCTCCACCAAATCTCCAAAAGATACCTCCACCGATTCACCAAAAGACTCCTCCACCGATTCACCAAAAGATTCTCCAAAAGATTCCTCCACCAAATCTCCAAAAGATTCCTCCACCAAATCTCCAAAAGATTCCTCCAGCGATTCACCAAAAGATTCCTCCACCAAATCTCCAAAAGATTCCTCCAGCGATTCACCAAAAGACTCCTCCACCAATTCACCTAAAGACTCCTCCACCGATTCATCAAAAGACTCCTTCACCGATTCACCAAAAGACTCCTCCACTGATTCACCAAAAGATTCTTCAAAAGCCTCCTCCACCTCCCCAAAAGGTTCCTCCACCGATTCACCAAAAGATTCTCCAAAAGACTCCTCCACCGATTCACCAAAAGATTCCTCCACCAATTCACCAAAAGATTCCTCCACCAATTCACCAAAATACTCCTCCACCAATTCACCAAAAGACTCCTCCACCAATTCACCAAAAGACTCCTCCACTGATTCATCAAAAAACTCCTCCACCTCCGGAAAAGAATCCTCCTCCAAATCCCCAAAAGATTCCTTCACCGATTCCTCCAACGATTCACCAAAAGACTCCTCCACTGAATCCACAAAAGATTCTTTTTCCTCCCGAAAAGATTCCTCCACCGATTCTCTAACAGACTCCTCCACCAATTCTGCAAAATATTCCTCTACTGATTCTTCAAACGACTCCTCCACTGATTCTCCTGTGAATCAGATGAACAGCGAGGTGCTGATTCGAGGTAAGTGATTCATGATTCATTATTAAACCGATGTGAACTAGAATCCTGTGGTTCTGAGGTCCGTCAGGTCCGGATCTTCTGATGAGTCCTGATGGATGGTACTGATCCATCACTGAACCATGTAGATGATCCAGAACCTCTGTGATGAACATCTGACATCCATGATGAGAACCTGAACCACAGTTCCCGTATCTGTTCTGGAACTTTAACCCATCTTCACTTTAAACCTTTCACCATCATCATCATCATCTTCACCATCATCATCTTCACCATCATCACCATCATCATCATCTTCACCATCATCATCTTCACCATCATCACCATCATCATCATCTTCACCATCATCATCATCGTCGTTCTGAGTTCTTGTTCAGAGAATGCAGCAGAGCTGATGGTTCCCAGATGTTATTAATGAATCAAATCAAACTCTTAACTCGTTAAATTCTTCTCGTTGATTTAATTGTAGAAAACGTATGGAGTGAGATTCTGATGTCCACAGGGATGTCCTGTAGGACCGTGTCTTTTGTTTTAGGTGATACTGAAAATATCTTAGAACATGATGTATTACCATTAGGAATCATTAGTTATATGACTCAGTGATTCGTTTATTTATTTTTCTGTGTTTCTCCAGGTTCTAAACTGAAGATGGTTTTGTTGGGTAAAAGTCTCCAGGAGACCAGCAGGGTTGGAAACTTCATTGTGGGCAGAGATGTTTTTGGTCCTTCAGTGGTGAGGTACGATGGTGAGGTGATGGGGAGAGACCTCACCCTCACCCTCGCAGCACATCTGTTTGATTGTGACGAGTCCGAGGGCGGGCTCGCGGAGCTTCAGACTCTTTCTGCTGAGGGGGTTCATGCCTTTTTGCTGGTGGTTCAGCCTCAGAACTTCACCCTGGATGACGGGTTCAGACTCCATCATGCTCTGGAGTCCTTCAGTGAGAGAGCCATTAATTACACCATTGTGATTACACATTCCAGAGATGATGACAAGAGTGATGATGAAGAACCTGAGGTTCTGCACGAGTTCATACAAGGATTTAATCTGAAGCAGCAGAGTTTAAAACCAACAGAGAAACATGAGAACTGGATGCTTCAGCTCTGTGAGAACGTAGAACAAATGTTCAAGCAAAATGGAGGAAGTTTATGTCAGTTTGACGTTCCACACAGTGATGAAGCTACAGCAGATGAGGAAGAGGAGAAACACACGAGCCCCGAAGAGAGAGAGAAGAACCCAGAACTAAAGGGTACTGATAAGAACTAAGATTCTAATCTGTCGTTACAGTTAATTAGAGATACAGGACATGGTTACAGGATTAGAGACTGATCTGAAACTGGGATTACAGATTACGATATGGTTTAAATTAGGTTCAGGATTAAAGGTGAAGTTTAAAGGAGATGCAGGGTTTGGTTTAAATTTGGTTTAAATATATAAAAGATAAACATGGAGATTAAATTCTGATCACCGTTGAGATTACAGATTAAGTTGTTTTGAAGTTAATCTAAGAGATTGATTTCTTATGGTTGAATTAATTTATTATAATTATCATTCTTTGATTTCAGAAGGTTCCTCTTCATTACCGGTGATGAACTTGGTTCTATGTGGAACTGATGAGGAACTAAAGTCCTGTCTATCAGACCTCCTTCTGAAGCAGAGAGAACAGAGGTCTGATCTCAGATCAGAATGTTTGGTGAAGAAAGGAGAGGTGGGTGGATACCAGCTCACCCTGGTGGAGATACCTGCTCTCTACAACACTCAGCTCTCAGAACAGGAAGTGATGCGTCTGTCTCTCCAGTGTGTCTCACTCTGTGAACCTGGAGTTCATGCTTTCATCATTCCAACCAAGAACCCTACTACTGAAGACAAATCAGAATTAGAGATGATTCAGAAGGTCTTCAGCTCCAGAATCGTGAACCACGTCCTGTTCATGATCGGTCAGAACTCTCCGTTCCATCAGGATGGGGAGATGATGCTTCAGGCTGAAGAAGGACCACGGATGTTCCTCAGGACCAGTACAGAGGCTCAGGATGTGATCCAGTGTGTGGAGAAGCTTCTTCATCAGAACAACGGGGAACGGTTTCCAACCATCAGGTTTTGGGAAGAACAGATTCAACAACTTCTAAACTACAAGAAGCAAATAAAAGAACTCCAACAAAGACTCCAGAACACCAACCCAGGTAACGCCCACCATCACGCCCACGCCTGACCTTCACACCAAACTCCACATCACGGGCATGAACATGGAGACGTTTATTCAGATCTGTTTAATAACACACCGTCTCAGAGCCGGTTCTGTCAGGTTACGATCGTTGCCGTGGTGATCTGGACGAGGAGCTGATGATCAAAGTGTTAACAGTTAGCGTTAATAAAGTTAACCATCAAGTCACCCTGCACCAGGAAAGGGACTTCCCCAAACTGTCTTAATGTGCTGAGACTTAAACCCAAACCATGTTCACTGTTTCATTAAATAAAAATAAATGTACACTGTGGACACATGGACATGAAAATATCGGAAGATGTAGCCTGAGATGGTTCATACAGTTCCACAGTGTGGTTCTCACATCCTCTGAAGGTTCAAAGACAAAGATTAAGACATTTATTATTATTATTATTATTATTATTATTATTATTACTTTAAATTGTTATTATTATAAGACTTTTTGAACATAATAATTTTTTTGGCTTTTTTAGGTAAAGCAGATGATCTCAGGATTGTTCTGCTGGGAGGAGCTGGTGATGGAAAGAGTTCTTCAGGAAACACCATCATGGGCAGAACTTCATTCAAAGCAGAAGCTTCCTCTGAAGCAGTCACCACCGTGTGTCAGACTGAAACAGTGGAGGTTGATGGACGATGTGTTACGGTCACTGATACTCCAGACCTGTTTGATGATGAAACCTCCATCACTGAAGACGGCTCAGCATCAGCACCAGGTCCACAAGTGTTCCTGCTGGTTCTAAACCTGAGAGCTCGTTTATCTAAAGATAAAAAACATGCAGTGGAGAAGATCCAGTCCATCTTTGGAGAGAGAGCTGGATCATACACCATGGTGCTGTTTACTGGAGGAGATGATCTTAAAGGTAAATTCATTGAGCAGTATGTGGAAGATGGAGGAACAATCCTCACAAAGATCATTCAGGACTGTGGGAACAGGTATCACTTATTTAACAACAAGACAGAGGACCGTACTCAGGTCACAGAGCTCCTGAATAAGATCGACTCCATGATAAACAGCTGTACTACAGATGAGATGTCCCAGCAGATGGAGAGAACTCTAAAGATCAAAGAGGATCAGATGGAACAAGAGAAATTAGAACTAATGTCCAAACACAGAGATGAACTGATGACCCAAAAACAGACATATGAGGAACGAGAACAGAAACATCAAAGAGAGCTGGACTCACTGGAGAAGAAGACACAAGATCTGGAGAAGAAGACATGTGATCTGGAGAAGAAGACACAAGATCTGGAGAAGAAGACACATGATCTGCAGGTGGAGAAACATGATCTGGAGAAGAAGACACGTGATCTGCAGGTGGAGAAACATGATCTGGAGAAGAAGGCATGTGATCTGCAGGTGGAGAAGGGTGATCTGGAGAAGAAGACATGTGATCTGCAGGTGGAGAAGGGTGATCTGGAGAAGAAGACATGTGATCTGGAGGTGGAGAATCGTGATCTGGAGAAGAAGACACATGATCTGGAGAAGAAGACACATGATCTGGAGAAGAAGACACATGATCTAAAGAAGAAGACACATGATCTGGAGAAGAAGACAGGTGATCTGGAGGTGGAGAAATGTGATCTGGAGAAGAAGGTGAAGATTAGAAATACAGAATTAGAAAATATTACAAAAACTCTACAAACAGAAAGAATGAAGTTCAATGAGAAAGAAAAACGTGCTCAGACTTTAATACAACAGCACAGCGAGAAACAGAGAGAGCTAGAGGAGAACCTGAAGATCAAACAAGAAGAAATCAAAGAACTGAATGAAACCGTTCATCAAGAAAAACAGAAGAACGTTGAGATGGAACTTCAGCTCAGATCAGCAGAGGAACAGTGGAACAAACAGCAGAGGGAGTTCGAAACAGAGCTGAAGATTAAAGATGAAAAGATGAAGGAACAGGAAAAAAAACATGAAGAAAGATTTAATGATGAGAGAAGAACCAGAGAACACTGGGAGAACTTAATGAGGACCTTAATGAAGGAAAGTTCCTTTCTCAGTCTGGAGCAAGACAAATGTAAGCAGGAGAGAAATGATGAAGTTCAGGAACTGCAGAAGATGTCCTCTGGATCAGCAGCAGAAAGACCAGAGGTAACGACACCAACCCTCATCCTCATCTTCATCCTCATCTTCCTCCTCATCAGCCTCATTTATTTGGTCTTTAGTTCTGTTCAGATCACGTTCTCTGTTTTGGTCTTCATATGATCAGGTGATGTGAGGTGTTCACCGTTCACATATTAATGAAAACAATTTGCTTTAGAATTCAACGTTGAAGTGTGTGTGTGTGTGTGTGTGTGTGTGTGTGTGTGTATGTGTGTGTGTGTGTGTGTGTGTGTGTGTGTGTACACTCTCAGTGTGTTATGGAACAGTTATTTGTTGTTCCCTCAGTGGGTGGGGTGTTGCATGTTCTAGAGTGGTTCTGAACCAACTGCAATCATCAAATCAAAAGAATTATTCTAATATTATAATATCTCACATCCTACAGAACACACACACATACCAGAGAACCCACCCACACACCTCAGAGAACCCACCCCCACACCCCAGAAGAACCACACACTCACCTCAGAGAACCCACCCCCACACCCCAGAGGAACCACACACTCACCTCAGAGAACCCAACCCCACACCTCAGAGAACATGTAGACCACACACCTCAGAGAACATGTAGACCCCACACAAATACATAAAAGGAAAATGAGAGGGAACCTTCAACCTGGTTCTAAAGCTGCTGGTAGGAACCCGCCTCCTGGGGCTGGAGTCATCTGTTTGATGATGGGGGGGGGGGGGGGGGTTGGGGGGTGAGCACCGCTTACAGCACGCAGCACGCAGCATCTGTCAGTTCTCACAACCTGCTGCAAACCACATGACATCAGCGATGTCCCCCAATGAGAATGAAGACTGATCCGAGGGTATCGTTCTGTTGGTTCTGTTTAAACTTATAGAAAATCTTTATAGAACTCAGTTAATAATGAACCTTGTGTTCTTGTTTTCTAGAGCGTTAAAGAACTTCTGAACAAACTTCAGCTCACAGAACTGACAACTACAGAATGTCTGAAAATAAGAGATTCCTCTAAAGCTGCTGAACCCATGAGAACCCCGCTGAGATGCAGGACGTCCTCCAGATCGTGGTTCAGGCCTTTCTGAGGATGAAGAAGGTCCGACTGAACCCTAGCTGTATGTTTGTTCATCAAAATGTTCCAGATGTTATGGCGAGAGAGAAGACCATGGAGGGAAGACGCCGAGTTCAGCAAAATCTGGATGAGATGACCAAGACAGCTGCTCAAGAGGAATCCTGTAAAGTAGAACGTTTTAATGAGGTCATTGCATTTAATGTAGAGAAGGATGTGAAGTACTTTGCACAGCTGTGGGAGGGTAGTCCACCGATGGCTCCTCAGAACCCACAGTATACTGAGAATGTGGAGGAGCTGAAGAAGGCCATACTGCATCACGCCTCAGAAAGTCCCACGCTGACCCTGAGTCAGTTCAAGAGCCGTGTGGAAGATCTGTGGAACGCTCTTCTGTCTGAGAACTTTGTCTTCAGCTTTAAAAACACAGTGGAGATCACAGAGTACAGGAAGCTGGAGGAGCAGTATGGAGGCTGGACCTGGAGCCTGAGGAGCACCACGCTGAAGATTAAAGACAAACTTCAAACCCAGATCAACAACAAACAGCTGAGCAAAGTGGAGCACCGAGACATGGAGGAAATGCAGGAGACCTATCTGCAGGTGAAGGAGTCCATGAGATCTTACTTTGAATCCAACGATAAAGGAAGAGACATGGTGCAGCAGTGGAGAGGAAGCTTCGAAACCAAAGTTCTTCATCTACATGATAAACTTCTGAAGCAGACTGTGAGGGAATTAAATCAAATCATCAGTCAGAAGCAAATGTGCAAAAACCTGGAGGAGAAGAAAGCAAAGTATGAAGCAGCTCTGTTTGAGAAGAGCAAAGAGCTGGCGTTGGATCTACAGGGTCAAAAGAAAGACGTGAAGAAGATGGAACAACTGTTTAACTCGGTGTGGAAGACGTGGATCTCTGAACTGACCTCTGATCTGCATGAGGAGCAAATCGACATGGACCAGGACATCCTCCAGATCCTTTCTGAACATCATGAAAAATCTCTGCTGTACCAGAGGAAGCCTGGAGGTCTGGAGAACATCTGCAGATCAACTGATTACACCAAATACATAACGTTTAAAAAAGGAAACCCAACATCTGAGGTGCATCTAAAGAACATCTTAACCGAAGAAGAACAGAGCTCCATCCGGAAACTGATTCAGTCTGTGATCCAGAAGGCCAAAGACCTGATGAGGTCCAAACCTGTGGATAAGTGTGGCTACAGTCCAGGTTACATCCAGGAGATTGTTCTCCTGGTGAAAAGTGCAGTAGAAGAGCATAGTTCCTCTAAATATGAGCTGAATAAGAGGTTCCTGATGGACCTGCATCTACATGTGTGTCACATCGCTAAAGACACGTTCACACAGCTGCATGAGACCTTCAGACGGAGCTTCAACCCGCTGGTCCATCTGGACATGATGAAACAGGACTACTACAAGGTCTTTCAGAAGAGCTGTGAGGGTTCCACCTCCGCCGCTGTGTTTGGGGGTTGGATCTGTGCTCAGCTCGGAGAAGCCATCCTGAAGAGTGTGTGTTACAGAACGTCCTACGACCTGGCAGATGAAATGAGGTCCAACCTCCCAGCCTTCAATGGAAACCGATCCAACCTGGAGAAGCACATCCTGAGGTCACTGGCTGAGGAGGAGAACTTTGAAAAGTTTCTGAGCTACATCCAAACCCCTAAAACCCACACTGAGAACTTTATTACAGATGTGGTTAAAAAGTACATGACCCAGAAAAACCCCAAGCTTCTGGCTCAGATCAGAAGAACTGTGGAGCGTAAGAAGGAGAGCGTGATCACCGCAGCAGAACTCGCCTCGCAGAAGGCGATGAACAGTGGAGATGCTGACATGTGGCTGGAGAAGTTCTCAAGGGGCCTTGAGGATGAGCTTGAACACAACATGGAGCACCTGAGCGGAACCAACTGCAGGAACGTCCGAGACTTTCAGATGCTTACAGAAGTTATAAAGAAGGAAATGTCAGTCATCAGTGAAGAACTGATCCGCAAGTTCAACAGTCTGTCTGATCTACTGGAGAACATCTGGACGAGTCCGGATGAGATTCTGATTGATCACTTCTGTCAGTGCTGCTGGGTTCCGTGTCCGTTCTGTAAAGCCATCTGCACCAACACCATGGAGGATCATGCTGGAGATCACAGTGTTCCCTTCCATAGGAACTGTGGACTGAACGGATCGTACTACAGAGGAACCGACAATCTGGCGATAGATTTCTGCACGACTCTGGTGCAAAGTCAGAAACTGTTCTGGGTTTCAGATCAGCAGTTCCTTTGGAAAGAATACAGAAGAGCAGGACCCGAGTATGAGACCTGGAGCATCACCCCTGACCTTTCTGAGCTTCCATACTGGAAATGGTTCATGTGCAGGTTCCAGAAAGATCTGGAGGAACATTACAAGAAAAGCTTCCAAGGAAACGGTGCGATTCCTGCAGAATGGAGAACGTACACCAAAGAAGATTCTCTGGAGAGTCTGAAGAAATACATTCAAAATGAGATCTTTAAAATGTAAATGTTGATACATGATCTGAAGCGCTTTGTTTACAGATGAGCAGAAAGCCCCGCCTTTAATTAACACAACAATCTAATTATTCAAAATCACCCTCGTCCAGTCAGGACCCAGCACGCTGCGATGGTCGCTATGGTAACCGTAGACCGTTGGTGCTGATGCAGGTGACTGATCGGGGGTTTCAGGTGGTTGCAGCGGTGTCAGTAGGTGGTTGGTCGGTGGTTTTGAAGCTGTTAGGATAGTATCTCAGAGTTGGGCAGGACTTCCTGGTGGGTGTTTGCAGATCGGGGCAGTTGAAATCTGACAAGAAGAAGCAATAAATAATCCAGTCTGTAAATCCAGCGTGTCATTCATTATTATTATCCTAATCAGGGTTGTGAGGGAGAGGCGGCACGGTGGCATAGTGGTTTAGCATGTTCTCTCAGCGCTAGGGATTCCCGGTTCGAATCCCCATCTGGGTGGCATTTCCATGTTCTCCCCGTATCCGTGTGGGTGTCCTCCGGGTTCTCCAGTTTCCTCCCACAGTCCAAAAACATGGATCAAGTCAATTGAGTTCTTTAAATTGCCCCATATAGAGTGTGTGTGAGTGAGTGAGTGTGTGCCCAGTGATAGATTGCCCCCCCTGTCCTGGGTGTATCTGCCCAGCACCCGAAACGTTCTCCCATGGATGGGCCTGGTGACCCCCCCCGACCCTAATATAGGATAAAGCTGAAGATAATGAATGAATGAATGAAAGGGTTGTGAGGGGGAGCTGCAGCCTATCCCAGTGCTGTTCATAAAGTTTAACGTTTAAATATGAAGAATCACAATCAGTTAAAGATTTATATCTGAATTCTCTGATCACATTAACAGAGTAACAGTCCACGAGCTTATTACAGATGATCACAGATCTTATTAAAGGTTTAAACCTTTAATACCAATGGGGAGTGGTAGCTCAGTGGTCAGGGTGTTGGGTTATCAATCTGAAGGTTGTGGGTTCAAATCCCAGGTCTGTGAGCAAGGTCCTTAACCCTCATTGCTGCAGGGGGCGCTGTGATTAACCCTGTGCTCAGCTTGTAAGTCGCTTTGGATAAAAGCGTCCAATAAATGACCAAATAAATGACTAAATGTAATGTAAACCTGTGATCTTAAATTGATCTTCATTTCAAACACTAATCCTAAAGCATTAATGTGTCTTTTAATAAAGTTAGTTACAGCTATTAACTATAAGCTTATTATACACATTATAATAAATCATACGGTACAAGAGGGCGTGGCCTAATTCTGAATAAACCCCATAAAGAGGTGTAATTAATCCCGGCGTGTAGTGGAGAACAGCGCCACCTCTTTACGTGATTTATTCACAATAATACACAACCTCGAGAGTCTGATTACTTTTATAAAACACTTACAAACTCACTGTAATAAAACACAAGCTCTGATTCAGAAATGTCTTCATTAAAAATTAAATAATAATCTGATCTTCTGTGACGTCATCTAGTCCTGAGATTCTGGTTTCTCTGAACATAAACACTGCCCTCTAGTGTTCAAATTACAGAAGACAGTTTATAAACGGTGTAACAGGTTCAGTGCTGATCTCTATATTAATCTGTGTTTAATGATTTATATTAATGTATTGTATATCACACACTGATACCAATGTGCAGCTCAGAAGGGTGTGGTATTGTTAATGATGTCACAGCTGGACAAACGGCTGTATACTGTATATTAATATATTAGATAATTCAGTAAATGTTCCACATGAAGTCTCAATTTTAATCAGAAGTCTTAATATTATGACTTAAATTCAAAAAGACGTAATATCATTGGTGCACCGTGGCGTTTTATGAATGAATCTCATTATTTTGGAGTATAAAGTGGTGAAGGTTTATTTTAAACATGTCGTTGTGTTGTGGTGTGTTGTGGTTTATAGGGACTCCGTTACAGATGTTCTGTTAAACTCTAGACGCTTCATTAAAGCTTTCTGAAGACCGAGCAGACAGAAGCGTTACCGATCCGGGCCGGCAGGGGGCAGGCGCGCTGCCGGCCGCTCAGGGAGGAGGTGGAGGAGAAGCAGCGCTCGTTGTTTGCAGTGTGCGTGCGCTCGCGCTCCTCCACCTTTAAAGCTGTTGGTGATGTGGTTCCTCTGAAAGAACCTGAGGTTCTCCTCACCTTCATCCTCTGAGCTGCTCCTCCTCATCATCATCATCAGCGCTGCAGCCCCGCGTCCTCCGGACCGCAAGATCCGCCGCTAGCGGCTCCGCTAACCGCGCTGCACCCTCCTGAGTGCACTTCAGCACCGCGGATTGAGGCTGCTCCCTCCTGAGTGCACTTCAGCAGCGCGGATTGAGACTGCTCCCTCCTGAGTGCACTTCAGCACCGCGGATTGAGACTGCTCCCTCCTGAGTGCACTTCAGCACCGCGGATTGAGACTGCTCCCTCCTGAGTGCACTTCAGCAGCGCGGATTGAGACTGCTCCCTCCTGAGTGCACTTCAGCTGCAGCGCGGATTGAGACCGCTCCCTCCTGAGTGCACTTCAGCAGCGCGGATTGAGACTGCTCCCTCCTGAGTGCACTTCAGCTGCAGCGCGGATTGAGACTGCTCCCTCCTGAGTGCACTTCAGCTGCAGCGCGGATTGAGACTGCTCCCTCCTGAGTGCACTTCAGCTGCGCGGATTGAGACCGCTCCCTCCTGAGTGCACTTCAGCAGCGCGGATTGAGACTGCTCCCTCCTGAGTGCACTTCAGCTGCAGCGCGGATTGAGACCGCTCCCTCCTGAGTGCACTTCAGCACCGCGGATTGAGACTGCTCCCTCCTGAGTGCACTTCAGCAGCGCGGATTGAGACTGCTCCCTCCTGAGTGCACTTCAGCTGCAGCGCGGATTGAGACCGCTCCCTCCTGAGTGCACTTCAGCACCGCGGATTGAGACTGCTCCCTCCTGAGTGCACTTCAGCAGCGCGGATTGAGACTGCTCCCTCCTGAGTGCACTTCAGCTGCAGCGCGGATTGAGACCGCTCCCTCCTGAGTGCACTTCAGCACCGCGGATTGAGACTGCTCCCTCCTGAGTGCACTTCAGCACCGCGGATTGAGACTGCTCCCTCCTGAGTGCATTTCAGCAGCACGGATTGAGACTGCTCCCTCCTGAGTGCACTTCAGCTGCAGCGCGGATTGAGACGCAGCCCGCAGCTCAACACAGCGGGATTAAGAACCCGAACTGAAGTTCAGCGCTGTGACGCCACCTGCTGGAGGTTCTGTGAACGCTGTGATGAGAACCAGGGTCTCTGGTCATTAAGGTTCTCCTGTGAGCTTAATCCAGATGTTCTCCTCCTCTCAGTCTGCTGGAGGCTGAAGATGGAGGGGTCAGCCACCTCTCCACCCGCGCAGAGGACCGGCCTGCAGGAGAACCCCATCAAGAAGGAGCGATGTGATGAAGATCAGCCGTGTAAGAGCGTTCTTCAGTTCGGAAGAGGCCTTCCCCAAACTGTTCTTCATGCGGTGTTGGTGGTGGACCTGAGGGTGTGGGTGTTGGAGGAGAGCACGGTGGGTGGATGTCATCATGTTCTCACATTACAGGTGGAGGACCGGTGCAGCAGCACAATGGAGGCTTCACCATCAAACAGGAAACACATGAGGATGAGGATGAGGAGGAGGAGGATGATGATGAAGATGATGAAGATGATGAAGATGAGGATGATGATGATTACATCAGTAAGTACATAGGAACTCTTTAGTTCTTCTGTTCAGATGGAGATGTTCATGTCTGATCTAATGATCACCAGACTGACTGATGACGTCATCAATAAATCATTAATCAGCAGCATGATGAAGATGATGATGATGATGAAGATGAAGATGATGGTGGTTGTGTTTCAGGTGATGGATCCTCACTCTCGGTGGTGGTGGTGAAGTCTGTGGAGCAGCAGGAGGATGAGGAGCATGAGGAAGATGATTACCTGTGTAAGTTAAACATGCCGATGACATCATTATTAATGTCATTAATATTCATGATGTGGTGATGTAAGAAACTAACGAACATTTGAACGTCTGAATAATTAGTGAACGAGTATGAAGCAGGTAACGGTGTTCCACACAGTGTAATGAATCTGTCAATCAGACTGAGCGTGAAGCTGACTCTCCTCTGAGTGTGATGATGAAGATGAAGATGATGATGATGATGATGATGATGAAGATGATGATGATGATGATGATGATGTGATTGGTGTCTCCTCTGAGTGTGATGATGATGAAGATGATGATGATGATGAAGATGTGATTGGTGTCTCCTCTGAATCAGACTGAGTGTGATGATGATGATGATGATGAAGATGTGATTGGTGTCTCCTCTGAATCAGACTGTGAGCTGTGCAGCTGCTTCTTCATCAACAAGTGTGAGGTTCACGGCCCCCCCCTCTTCATCGCCGACGCCCCCGTCCCCGTGGGGGGGGGTGAGAGAGCCAGGCGGACTCTTCCTCCGGGGCTGGAGGTGGGGGACTCTGGGATTCCCGATGCAGGTCTGGGGGTCTTTAATAACGGAGAGAGCGTTCCGGTCGGCGCTCACTTCGGACCCTACCAGGGAGACGTGGTGGAGCGAGAGGACGCCATGAACAGCCCTTACTCCTGGATGGTGGTGAGTTCCCATTCATCTCCTTATTGGAACGAGAACTAGAAGCTACATGGTTCCTGTGCTGATGGAGGTGGATGGATGGATGGATGTTGTGATGGAGGTGTTTGGTACTGATGGAGGTGTTTGGTACTGATGGAGGTGGATGGATGCGGTGATGGAGGTGTTTGGTACTGATGGAGGTGGATGGATGGATATGGTGATGGAGGTGTTTGGTACTGATGGATGTGGTGATGGAGGTGTTTGGTACTGATGGATGTGGTGATGGATGCGGTGATGGAGGTGTTTGGTACTGATGGATGTGGTGATGGAGGTGTTTGGTACTGATGGATGTGGTGATGGAGGTGTTTGGTACTGATGGATGTGGTGATGGAGGTGTTTGGTACTGATGGATGTGTTGATGGATGTGGTGATGGATGCGGTGATGGAGGTGTTTGGTACTGATGGATGTGGTGATGGAGGTGTTTGGTACTGATGGATGTGTTGATGGATGTGGTGATGGATGCGGTGATGGAGGTGTTTGGTACTGATGGATGTGGTGATGGAGGTGTTTGGTACTGATGGAAGTGGTGATGGATGTGGTGATGGAGGTGTTTGGTACTGATGGAGGTGTTTGGTACTGTGTGCAGATCAGCAGGAGCAGTGGGAGGGTGGAGTACATGGATGCGAGCAGAGAGACCCATGCTAACTGGATGAGGTCAGGAACTCTGCAGAACTCCATCAGATCTTCTCCTTTCATTCTGAAGATCTGAACCTGACCTGAGCTCCTGATATCCCATAATCCTCTCTGCTCTGCCCCCTGCCGGTCAGGTATGTGAACTGCGCTCGTACCGATGAAGAGCAGAACCTGGTGGCGTTTCAGTACAGAGGTGGAGTTTATTACCGCTGCTGTAGAACCGTCCATCCAGGACAGGAGCTCTTGGTGTGGTACGATGAGGGATACGCCAAGAACCTGGACGGAACCTTTCAAATCATCTGGAACAGGAAGTGCTCCTCAAACGGTGAGTCACTACAGCGGGTTGGGTCTTTCTGAAGAACCCTGTTTAAAATGCGCTCTGTAAGAGTTTGGTATGTTCTCTGTAATGATTGTGGAGACGTGAGTGAAGGTTGGAGCTCTTCTGGGTGGGGCAGTCTGGGTTCTCCACCTGGTGCTGGAGGTGTTGTTCTGTTGAAGGAGGTTGACTCTCTCAGAGCTCCACCTCCTGAACAGATGCACGTGGGTGAGAACGTCAGGACCTGAAGGAGAACGTGCTGGACCTGATGTTGCTGTCGTTTGTGTTGCAGACGGTTCCTCGCTGCAGGTCTTCTCCTGCATCTTCTGCGCTCTGTCCTGCACCTCTCACATCTTCTTCCTCAATCACATCAGACGCTGTCACTCGGACACTCTGCTGGGGGCGGGGGGGCTCGGACTCGGAGACCGGCTGCCCGCGGGGGGTCCCGACGCTCGGCCGGCACCGACCTCGCGCAACGCCGGACCGTCGGAGAAAGGGAACCATCAGTGTGAGGACTGCGAGAAGACGTTCCCCTACAGGAGCGCCCTGCTGCAGCACCGCCGCGTCCACACCGGAGAGAAGCCCTACCACTGCCCCGACTGCGCCAAGAGCTTCGCCTTCCGCCGCCACCTGCGGCAGCACCAGCGCACCCACAGCCGCGAGAAGACCTACCGCTGCACCCAGTGCGACAAGAGCTTCAAGATCCTGGGGAACCTGCAGCGCCACGAGCGCCTCCACACCGGGGAGAAGCCCTTCCACTGCCTGATGTGCGGCAAGAGCTTCTCCCGACACTGCCACCTGCTGTCCCACCAGCACCTCCACACCGGAGAGAAGCCGCACACCTGCGGAGAGTGCGGCAAGAGCTTCGCCGAGAGGAGCTACCTGAAGAAGCACCAGCGCATCCACACGCGAGAGCAGCCCTACATCTGCTCCGACTGTGGGCGGAGCTTCACCTTCTTAAGTACTATCAAGAGCCACAGGTGCACCAAGGCGGAGAACACAGACCCTCTGATGGACGAGTGACTTGTGTTGTTGTGGCCTTCATCATGATGATGATGATGATGATGTTCCATCTTAAACACATCAGACCTGTTCTTGCTTAACTTAGTTCCACCTTCTTCTACAGTTCCTCACTAGAGTTCTCGGATCCTACATTCCAGATCTTTAAAGCAGAACCATTTGTTAGTTCCTGTAGAGATGATGCAGAACCCTTTCTGAGTGGGGTTTTGGTTCTTAGAGTTAATGCAGAACCGTTCCACTCTACGTTTGTAAGTTCATCTACAGATGAGGTAGAACCTTTTCAGACTGTAGTTCTCAGTTCCTTTAGCGATGATGCAGAACTGTTGCAGAGCAGAGTTTTTAGTTCCCATAGACATAAAGCAGAACCATGTTACAGTGAAGCTCCTTAAGAACGAGGCAGAACCATTTTCAGAGTGGAGTCTGTGGTTCCTTAGGGACGTAGCAGGCCAGGTCAGGTGACCTCGCCTCGTTTCCGATGGTGACGCTGTTACGAAGGTCTGAAGGTAAGTAGCTCCTGCAGAACCTCTGACTGGAAGGTTCCTCTGAATGAGTTCCTGGAACTCTCTGGTCTGCCCCAGTCTCTCACTGATGCTCCGTCAGTCTGGGGAGAACTTCCAGTAGGTTCCTGTAAACTTCACTCTGGGTTCTTTATTTGTGGACACTCTGAGATTTAGTTCCTTTATAGTTCTGATGATACTGAAGGTTCCTGGATATCAGCACAGTCCCTATTCAGTGCTGGTTCCGGTTGGTTCCCTGATGGTTCGGCGGGTTTGCTGTTGGTGACGGTCTGAACTCTGATTGGTGGATGAATGGATCAGGTGATTAATAAAGCTTCAGTTCGTTTGGGTTCTGAGTCTGTTCTGTATGTTCTGATTTAAACACTGCAGGTTCTGCTGATGGTTCCGGTCTTTAGGTTTGTGTTTACGGTTCTGTAATAAAGGACGCAAATCTCCATCACTTATCACCTGGATCATTAATCCTTCATCAGGCAACCCTGCGGCCACCTGTGGAACCAGAGGGGCGGAGCTTCTTGGATTCACCAACATCAATCACATCCACCCGACATCAATCACCTCCACCCGACATCAAACACCTCCACCCGACATCAAACACCTCCACCCGACATCAAACACCTCCACCCGACATCAAACACCTCCACCCGACATCAAACACCTCCACCCGACATCAAACACCTCCACCCGACATCAAACAGGTCCACTGAATTTACAAATGTGGGTCCTTAAGCAAGAAGCTTAACCCTCATTGCTCCAGGGGGCGCTGTGGCCATCGTCTAAACTACAGAAATCAAATCCATCTGTGTGATCAGTAGAACCGTTCCAGTGGAGAATCAGAAGAACAGCCAGATGAATCTAATGAAGTGAGTGTACCTCCTGTTCTCACACAGAGGACCGTGTCCTCCACATCTAACCCACCTGCAGCGAAACACACACACACACACACACACACAGGTGAAGCGAGCACACATGCCGGAGTGGTGGGCGTCCCTGTACACGGGGCCCGGGGAGCTGTTGGTCAGGGTTAGGTTCCTCACCCAAGGACACTACAGCTGTAGAGCTCGGTGGAACCGGGAATCGAACCGGGACCTTCAGCTCATAGCTGGTTCCTTATCCACAAGTCTGTGTGTGTGTGTGTGTGTGGGTCCTCTTCTTCATGTTCACTGTCACTGTAGTTCCTTCACTGGTTCTCCGTTCCTCCTTTGTTCTTTTCTTGTCTCTGGTTCTTTGTCCTCTCCTGCTGGGAGTCTGGTGGATGGTGTTTACTGTTTGGTTCCTGTCTTTCAGGGTGGGTTCCTGGTTCTTCTCTTCATTCTGATTGGTTGGTATTTTTGGGTGGTGTTGCTGGGTTTTGGTTCTGTTCTGGATTACTGTTCTCTGTTCTTTAAACTTGTATAAAGGACCTCAAAATGTTTGTTCTTGTTTGTACATGCACTCTGACTCCGCCCCCTCGAACCCTGCGTGACATCTTCACTGTACAGAACACGATGTGCAGCTCCTTTCATCAGAACCTGCTGGAACTCTAGGAATTTGTTCTATGCAGTTATTAAAAACTCAAACTTGGAGTTCTAATGAACTAATAAACTGATGAGTGTGAAGAACAAATGGAATGACACCTGCTGATGCCTCGGGAACCGGAGAACCTGCTGAAGGCTTCTGAACCAAACCGGTGGTTCCTCATGTTTCTAACAGAACCTGCTGTTGGAGTCAAAACTCCCCGTGCTCATACCTGACGTGGACCTCAGTGGGTTCCGTGACCTGGTAATCTATTAATCCCTGACTGATCCCTACAGGAACCCTTAACACGTCACACACAGAAGCAGAACTATTTAAGCTCGAGATGAAAGGAACCTCTTAATGCAGAGATCACAGAGGATCCAAACAACAAAGGAACGTCTGCGTCGGGCTGAGGTCGCCGCCGTGGCGTGACTGACTCCAACAACAGTCACCTGACCCTCGTTTAACCCCCGCTGTAACCCTGTTCTCCCTCAGATGGCAGAACCCATTTTAGTTCCTCACTCACTGATGGTTCTGGGTTACTGCTTCTGATCGATCCTTCTTCACTGATCAGACTCAGATCATCAATGATCAAAGGAACCAAACATCAATAATGTGGTGACCCCAGACTGAGGAACCAGGAATCAAAGAACATTTTTTATTTCTATAAAGACCTCAGAGAGACGACCGGGATGGGACAGAAGGACTGGTCTGATACAATTACATGCGCTTCATCAGGTTCTCTTTTTACATGACGTGGAACCATGAGCACGAGAACAAACTTGTTTTTGTTAAACATTCTTTAGATTGACAATTACATTTAGCTCCACCCACTTTGATAAATTCTGCTTTAAAGCTTCAGCAGGTGAGAACCATCTGACATACTGCAGAACCTTCTGCTCTACAGACCGGTTCCACACGACCTCCAGAGGACCATCGAGAGAGAGCGACCACGAGACGCAACGAGAGAGAGAGAGAGAGAACCCTGAGGCTCTGCGCTGGTTTCTCAGGTTCTGATCTTCATCATTCATCATCTGATTTATTTAGAACATTAGTTGAACCTGTAGAACCAGAGAACATTAAACCTTCTGTATTATCCTTCAAATAATGTTCATGTTTTGGATAAAAGATTACATTTAAACAAAGTTTTAATGATGATGTCGTGGTTCCTGTGGTTCTTGTGGTTCCTGTGGTTCCTGCGGTTCTTGTGGTTCCTTGCGGTTCCTCACGCTCAGCAGGGTCCACGTCGTCACTCCTGCAGTAAACTGTTAAGTGTTCATAATTAGACCGGTTCTCCGTGTTGGGGGTCGTACGGACCTGCGATCAGATCAGATCAGATCAGATCTGCGGTGCAGGAACCACCACAAGGTTCTGAAAAGAGAAGCACATCAAAGCTTCTCCTCAGGTCTTCAGAACCTGTTCTGTTGGTCATGAGAAGGTTCTTCATCAGGAGTTCCGTCGTCTGATCACACAGACGTTTGGTTCTCTGATGGTGGAGAACCTGTGGGGGAGTGTGTGTATCGGTGCCGGGCCGTCGGTGATGGCTTCTCTTTGTTGATGAATATTTATTAAAAATTCCAGATGCTCATTCATGTTTTGAATGCGGTTCCACGGTTCCATGGTTCAGCCAATCACATTCCAGTATCACTGGTTGCCAGGTTTTGAATATTTCTGTCTACACTTTAATTTTGTGGCGGGTACCATTAAACGTTATTTAATTTTATTTTATTGGGGGGGGGGGGGTTCTATCTGTGAGGACGGTGTTTTTTTATATAAACTCATGATTGACAGGTGACTCCATTCAGACGCAGCATCACTGACGGGATAGGTGTGAAATGTAAAGTGTGTGAGGGTACAGGGTGTGTATGGGACGGTGTGTGTCGTGTGTATCTGAGTGAAGAGGAGAATGAGGAACCGAGGGGGGGGGCAAATACCATCGGGAGGAAGAGGAGGAGGAGGAGTACAGAACAAAGAACCAGGTGACAGAAGGAAGAACAATGGAAGAATGTAGAACCACTGATCCTCCACTCTCACCTCACGCACAGGGGCGGGGCCGGGTGGGGCGGGGCCGAGCCGGATGAGGCGGGGCCGGATGGAGCTCAGGTTCTAGATCATCTTGTTCACTGAGGTGTGTGTGTGTGTGCATACAAGTTTACATTAGAATATGATGTCATGAGTGATGCATTGTGGGAATGCTGTTGCAGGTTGGATGAAGGTGCAGGCAGTGGAGATGAAGACAGGACCTCTGCTTCTGGTTCTGGTTCTGCTGCTGCAGGGTCAGTTCTGCACTGTAACCTTTAACCCTGTTCCTTTATCCTCACTGTCTGAGGTTCTCTGTTCTAATTCATCCCTCTGTTCATCTTTCAGCTGACATCATCGCAGGACAAGCAGGTAACCATCTCCATCTTCATCATCTCCATCTCTATATTCGTCTTCATCTCTTATTTTCATCTCCATCATCTTCTTCATCTTCATCCCTTAGCTTTATCTCCATCATCTTCATCTCTATCTTCATGGTTCATGGAGCAGAACATTTTTAGAACATTAATGAAACTGTACCAGCCGTAGCAGCATTAGCATTCTGATCCTCTGAGATGTTCAGGAGGAAACCCTTCAGGTTCTTACCAGGAACCCAGAACCTGATGGAGGAGAATGTTATTGGAACATTAAACAGTTCCTGAACCACCGGCGAGCTCCGTCACTAACGCCGTCTCATCAGGTTGATCAGCTGACATCATTAACAGAACCTTTAGATCTCTACAGTCTGACCTTCATCATCAATCACCTCATTACCACAAACGAACAGGGAACTCTTTTAGTACCTATGGTTCCTGTTCTTTAGTTTCAGCTTTCTGGCTCAGTTTGTTTAAGACTCTCAGTTTACAATGCCCCTCTCCCTCACCCTCACCCTGTGGTGTTCCAGCTCCATTCTACCCGTATGGAGTTGCGGTTGGAGACACTCTGAGCTCAACGTCTGATGATGGCAGCTCCAGCCCCATCACCCTGCTGCAGCCGTTTCCTTTCTTTAAGAACACCTACAATCGGATGTTCGTAAGTATGACTCATTATGGGGGGGGGGGGGGGGTTGTGTGGGGGGGTGTAGTTGGGTGGGGTGGATGGGGGTGTGGGGGGGCAGGGGTCCTGTACAGGAGAAACATCCTGAACACTGTTCTGTGTTTAATGGTGTGGTTCTTGGTTCTCTGCGAGCAGCAGTGTGTGGTTCTCCTGACTGTGATGTCATTCTGTGATGTCATCAGACTGATCTGACATCAGCTAGACTCGCCCGCAGGGTCACTGTGAGGCTTCACCTGCGGGTTCTTCATGTTTACTCACTGAGAAACCCCCTTCTTTAAGTACCCCCCTGGTGAGGGTTCCCTCCCGGGTTCCTGCTCTCCACATGGTGGAGGTCCGAGTGAAGCTGCTCTCAGTTTAAAGATGGATCTGGGTTCTTCTGATCTCCTGGTTCTTTTCTATGCAGGTTAACAACAACGGAGACCTGACCTTTAACGCACCGTGGTCCCGATACTCTCCATACGGGTTCCCTGGGAACGGAGCCAAGGACATCATCGCTCCGTTCTGGACGGATTTCAATAACCAAATAAGCGGCGTGATCTCGTACCAGCAGTACACCTCAGGAGATGTTCTCACTCGAGCCACGCAAGACATCAGGACATACTTCCAACTTTTGAACTTCACTGCTTCCTGGGTCTTTGTTGCGACGTGGGACAGAGTGGCGTACTTCTCCTACACCAACACCGTAAGAACCTCTCTGAAGTTCCACTCAGAACACTCAGGACACGAGAATCATCACGGTACGGGTCATTAGAACCGAGGTCAGGAGAAAATAAAAGGTGGAGCAGCTGAGGAACCTCGTGGTCTGAACGTTCCATCGCTCACCTACAGTCCCACACTCATGGGTCTCCCTGAGCATCCATACAGGGCGTCACCGTGGGGACAGGGCAAAATCAGGCATGTGGGAGGAGTTTGGACAAGAGCTCCTCCCCCTTCAGATTGAACATTAAAATGTTTCTTCAGATCAGAGGATGATCTAACATTACCCAGATTCCTTTACTGTTCAGGATCAACAGAACTCTGTATTAAGTGTACTCAGGGTAGTGTATTCGGGGTAGCGTATTCGGGGTAGCGTGTTCGGGTAGCGTGTTGGGGTAGCGTGTTCGGGGTAGCGTGTTGGGGTAGCGTGTTCGGGGTAGCGTGTTGGGGTAACGTGTTCGGGGTAGCATATTGGGGTAGCGTGTTCGGGGTAGCGTGTTCTGTATTTGATCTCCATCTCTAATGTGGTGTGTTCTCAGGGAACCTCGTGTCAGGTGGTTCTGATTTCAGACGGAACCGTCTCATTCATTCTGATGAACTACGGTGTCATTTCCCCAACGTACAACTACGTCCAGGTGAGGAGGGTGTTTCGATGGGGCCGTCCTTCTGTAACTCTGTAAAACAGAACCCGAGTGATCGGACCTTCTTCTCTCTGCAGGCTGGTTATGATACGGTTGGTTCCTCCAGTTTCTTCTCCATCCCCGGCTCCTTCCAGGGAAACTACGAGGTTTTTTCCACGACCACTAACGTGGCTGTCCCAGGCGTGTGGGCGTTCCGTGTGGACCTGTATCCGTGTGTCTATGACGGTAAAGACCAGAGAAACGGTTCCCTCAAACAACACGCCTCATCAGAACCTTTAGAAATCTGTTATTCATGACTGTGAAGCTCAAAGCTGCTGATGTTGAAGAACCCTGTTCCCTCTTCCAGGATACATCTTGACTGCGGGTCCCGCATTCTGGACAAATAGCTCGTGCCTTGAGAGATGTACCTGCACCGGTACCACGTTCCAGTGCAGCCCTCAGACCTGCGCCGATGGTCAGTTCTGTACTCCTGATGCTTTCCTGTACGGCTGTAAGGATCTGGGAACGTGCATCATTTCTGGTGACCCCCACTACTACACCTTCGACAGTAAAGTCTTCCACTTCCAGGGGACCTGCACTTATGTCCTGTCTCAGGTGGTACTTTGACTGGACTGTGGAACATGAGGTTTTAAGGTTCTGGATTTGGTTCATACCTTTGTTCTTCGTTCTTGTTCAGGTTTGTGACCCTCGTTTGCTGTATTATCGAGTTGAAGGACAGAATGAGAACGTTGCGAACACAAATGGGACACGGACAAGTCTGGTCCGGGTGGCGCTCTACAACACAACGCTGGAATTGGTGAAGGATCGTATGGACGAAGTCAAAGTCAGTATCTCAGAACCTTCTGTATAGGAACTTTGTTCAATCTCATTAATGATTCTCGTGATGGTTCCTGCAGGTGAATGGGATTTCTGCGGCCACGCCTGTCTCTCTCCGTGGCGGCTCCATTCGGGTTTATACTTCAGGGTTCTCTGTGGTCATCAGCACTGACTTTGGCCTTATGGTCACATACAGCGAGAACTTTTATGTCTACATAAAGGTTCCTTCAGAATACAAAGGTTCTACCTGTGGCCTTTGTGGAAACTACAACAACCTCCTGAGTGATGACTTCGTCACCCCGTCAGGACAGAGCGTGAGCTCAGATCTGGACTTTGTGAACTCCTGGACGCTTGAGGACGCGAATGCCTCCTGTCGGAGTTCCACGTGTTCGGGTCTGCAGTGTGTAGGTTGTTCTACGGAGCAGAGAACCCTGTACAGTAACCCGGATCACTGTGGGATCTTGGGTGATCCGGCCGGTCCCTTTGCCTCTTGTCACTCCATACTGCCCCCCCAACCTTTCCTGCAGAACTGTGTTTCTGATGTGTGTGCGGTTGGAGGATATCTCCCAACCCTCTGTCAGGCAGTGGAGGTGTATGCTGCTCAGTGCCAGCTGCAGGGTGTGGGACCTTCTCAGTGGAGAACCCAGCTCTACTGTGGTGAGAACTCTCTATATAAATCAGATAAACCTGTCCATTCCCGCTGACCTTCTACTTTGAACTTAATTCTATGTCTTGATTGTGACCTCCAGAGATCCCGTGTCCCGCACACAGTCACTTTGAGTCCCAGGGAAGCAGCTGTCCGGTGACCTGCAGTGACCCTTCTGCCCCTTCAAACTGCCCCGCACCCCCCCAGGAGAGCTGCGTCTGTGATGGAGGGTACATCCTCAGCGCTGGAGAATGTGTTCCTCAAAGCAGCTGCGGCTGCACCTTTGAAGGACTGTACTACAGCGACGGTCAGTCGGTGGTTCTGGGGGGGGACTGCAGCAGACAGTGCACCTGTACCAACACGCTAATGAGCTGCCAGAACCACCAGTGCAGCGAACAGGAAGTGTGTGCTGTGTATGACGGTGTGAGGGGCTGCAGACCCACCGGTTACTCCACCTGTTTGGTTGAAGGACTGGGCACATATCACACCTACGATGGACTGACCTTCAGCTACCCAGGAGCCTGCCAACTGGTTCTCAGTACGGTTCCGAACTCCTCACCACGACCCAGGTTCACTGTGACGGTGGAAAAGGTTCCCAGTGGTCTTCAGGGATTTACAAGATGGCTGCATCTTGAAGCAGAGGGAACTCAGATCTCAGTGGAGATGAGGGAAGGAGGCGTGACGGAGGTGAACCAGATCTCACAGATCCCTTTGAAGGAGGTTCCTCTATAATCCATAATGGTTCATGTCTTGACTGCCCGTCTCGTTTCCTTTAGGTCGGTGGTGAGATCATTGAGCTGCCAGCGAGTGTTAACGACGGCCAGATCCGAATGTATCGCAGCAGCATGGAAGGCGTCACCATAGAAACCGGTTTTGGTCTGACGGTGAGAGCCGACTGGCCGAACCTCATCAGGATCACCGCACCTAACACCTACGACAGAACCCTCGCAGGTCTTTGTGGGAACTTCAATAACGACCCGAACGACGAGTTCTACGGTCCAGCTGGGGTTCTGATGAGTACCGCACAGGAGTTCGGTGACAGCTGGAGAGAAGGCTCACTGTCGGCTCACTGTGTGGAGGCCGAGGGTTCGGGATCACAGGGCTATTACTCCGACAGCGGCCAGTTCGAGCAGCTCTGCAGCATTATGACATCATCACCAGGACCATTTGCAGAGTGCCACAGCCACGTGAGCGCCGAAGGATGGAGGACAGAATGCATACGCTCTCTACAGCAGACAGGGGGCGCTAGAGAGGCCTTGTGTGAAGCACTGCGAGGCTATGCCGTACTCTGCCAGCAAAACGATTTGGCGGTGGGAGACTGGAGGAGCGTGACCAGCTGTGGTGAGTACCAGGAGATCAGAACATTCATTTAGAAACGTGGAGAACGTTCCCCTAACGTCGGCTTTCTCTGGTTTTGAAGAGTTTCCCTGTCCGGCCAACAGCCACTATGAGGCGTGTGGTACTTCCTGTCCCGCAACCTGTCCCAGCCTTTCTTTCCCCTTCCCGTGCACCCAAAACTGTCAGGAAGGATGTCAGTGTGACGATGGGTTCCTGCTGAGTGGAGATCAGTGTGTTCCTCCGACAGGCTGCGGATGTCTCCACGAAGGACGCTACAGACACGCCGGAGAACGGTTCTGGTCCGACGAACAGTGTCAGTCGTACTGCGTGTGTAACGGAACCACCGGTTACGTGAGCTGCGGCCCTTCGTCCTGCGGTGAACGGGAAGTCTGTGGAGTTGTAGATGGAGAACATGGCTGCCACCCCAGACCCAGTGCTACATGCTCTGCCTCAGGAGACCCTCACTACACCTCGTTTGATGGACTTCGGTTTGATTTCCAGGGAACGTGCAGATACACGCTGGCAGCTGTATGTAACGATACCCAGGGGCTGCCATATTTCGAGGTTCTGGGGCAGAATGCCCCGTGGTTAGAACTACCCGTGGCCCTCACGGTTGGAGTTTCTGTCAATGTTTCAGGACATCTGGTGAAGGTTTCACAAAACATGTATGGTGCAGTTGAGGTGAGAAGATCATCATCATCCTCCTCCTCCTGAGATGTTCCTCTCATGTTCTGTGTAAATGTTACCCAACTGCTGAGCTTTGGGCTGTTCTCTCACCAGATTGATGGAGAAACCAGGACCCTTCCTGTCCTGCTGGACTCGGGCAGTGTGTCCGTTTACTCCAATGGACCGATCACGTTCATCACCACTGACTTTGGCCTCAGCGTGACTTACGATGGCTCCTGGGTGGTGACCGTCACGGTTCCAGGGAACTACAGGGGAACCACGTGTGGCCTGTGCGGGAACTTTAATGGCGACAGCAGCGACGACCTCCGCACTCGCTCTGGGGCGGTGGTTCCTTCGGTCCTGGAGTTCGGAGCCGATTGGAAAGTCCAGAGCGACACGACCTGCGGCGACGGTGGAGAACCCGCCCCGTGCCGAGACCCCTCCTCCGCCCAGGCTCAGTGCGAGGTCATCAGGGACGGCCAGGGTCCTTTCGGCCTGTGTCATGGCCACGTGGACCCCCAGCCCTACTTCAATGACTGTGTCTTTGATGTGTGTCTTTCTGGGAACAACAACAACGTGAAGTGTGATGCCGTACAAAGCTACGCCATGGCCTGCCAGTCCGCCAACGCCAGGATCTACCCCTGGAGAGACGGGGCGGCCTGCGGTGAGTGCCATGAGGGAGGTGGAGGAGGTGGAGGAGCATGTGTGCATCAGTGTGTGTTTGTGTTCCTCCTCAGAGATGTCCTGTCCTGAGAACAGTCACTATGAGCTGTGTGGTACTGACTGTGGGAGAACCTGCTCCAGCGGTGCTTCTGCAGTGTGTAATGGAACCTGCACAGAGGGCTGCTACTGTGATGAAGGTTCTATGAGGAGTGGAGGACTCTGTGTTCCAGCTCAGCAGTGCGGCTGCTCTCACAACGGGTTCTACTATAGCGTACGTTCCGTCTTCTCTCTGGACGTCTCTGAAAGCTTCTCGGTTCTCGGACACGTCCGGCGAGCGGGAGTTCTCACGCTGTGGTTTGCAGGTGGGAGAGCAGTTCTGGAGCGCAGGATGTTCTCAGCAATGCGAGTGTGCGGGTCCTAATGACCTGCGCTGTGTCTCCGCCTCCTGCACCTCCACTCAGGACTGCGAGGTCCGGGGCGGACGCCTCGGCTGCTACAACCAAATGTCCACCTGCATGGTGTCCGGAGACCCCCATTACTACACCTTCGATGGGGCTGTGGCCCACTTCCAGGTGAGGAAAGGTGCGGTACGGCCTGCGGGCTGCGCCGTCGGGCCCTCCGGTCGGGTGCTTGATGACCTTCCCTCCGTTCTCCAGGGCACGTGTTCTTATGAGATCTCTAAGACCTGTGGAAGCGTGCCTGATGATGGCCTCCGGTTCCGCGTGGTCGCTACCAACATGCACCGTGGGAGCGGCGTGGTGTCGTTTGTATCTGCGGTGGACGTGTGGCTGACTCAGAACGCAGAACAGACACGCGTGACCATCGGACAGAACCGCAGAGTGAAGGTGCTGCGAGTGGATCCTCTGACCTCTGACCTGTTAAAGTCTTCTGTTGAACCGTCTCCATCTGTCTCCATCGCAGATCGACGGGAACGCCGTGGAGTCGGTCCCGGCCGACGTGGGCCACCTGGCGGAACTCTACCGGGAGCAGGACTTCCTGGTTCTGAACGCCTCCGGTCAGCTCATGGTCTATTTCGATGGACGCATGACGCTGTTGGTGAGACTGAGCCCGAGCTTCCGCGGTTCTGTGTGTGGAATGTGTGGAAACTTCAATGGAGAACCCGGAGACGACAAGTCCATGTCCGACGGAACTCCTGCCCCCGACGATCTCGCTTTTGGGAACAGCTGGAGGTCCGACACCAGCAGCCCGGGGTTAGAACCTTTCTGATCTTTCTGAGAGTGAAACGTTCTGCCTCATTGTAACTATGTGTCTGAGTGTCATTGGAACCTGATGCATCCATGTTCCTGATTAGAACGGGATTCAGAGTTCTCTTTATCGCAGAGAGAGCCCGCAAACTCGGAACCTCGGTTCTAACATCTGCATCACGCCGTCGTTCTGTGTTTCTCCATTCGAGTCTTCGTCTGTGCTCCTCAGAGGGAGTGTGGTTCCTGAAAGCAGAACCATACAGGATCCTTCTGTGTTGCCTCCTTGGTGTTTGGGGCAGGGAGGGGTCGTTTGGTGTGGTACGTGTTTGTAGGTTCTCTGACCTTCAGCAGAGCGACACCCGGTGGTGGGTTCTGGGTCAGGTTCTGTTCTGTGTTTGTTCTGATTGGAGGTTCTGGAGTGTGTGAATGTTCTGCTGTACAGCACACTGACTGAGTTTCTCTGTGGTTTGTAGATGTGGTTCTACTGACCAGCCCATCCTTCAGGACTGTCCGTTCAGAGAGGACTACGCAGAACTATGCAGCATCATCACCAACTTCACCGGACCGTTCCGTCACTGCCATGCTGACATCAACCCACTGCCATACCTCACTTCCTGTGTGTATGACCTGTGTTCCTACTCGTGGAACGACATGCTGTGTGCCGCGGTGGAGGCCTACGACACGGCCTGCGCCCTGATGGAGGTTCCGGTTACAGACTGGCGCTCGGATCTGTCCTGCAGTAAGGCTCCGTCTGGTTCGGTTGGGATGCTGCTCGGGTTCCGTTCCGTGTTTAAGTTCAAGTTCAAGTAATTTATTTATATAGCGCTTTTTACAACAGTACATTGTCACAAAGCAGCTTCACAGAATGAAAAGCCTTTAAACCCCCAAAGAGCGAGCCGAAGAGACAGTGGCAAGAAAAAACTCCCTGTTATGTTGTTATTTAAGGAAGAAACCTTGGGAGGACCGAGACTCAGTGGGGGACTCGTCCTCCTCGAGCGGCCAGGCAGCAACAACAGTGTAGAACAGCCATGTCCAGATATTAAACAAATGGAAAAACTAACAACTAGAAAACTATATGTGAGTCCATTAGGGGGCGACCTGCAGGACCGCCTTGTCAGGTTCCATACAGTATTAGTCAGCAGAGCCATGGATGAAGGTCTCCAGGAAGCCGGTCACACCTCAAAAGAAACAGACGAGGAAGGGAGTTAGAGCTGATAATAAAGCACGGCATTTAATTAATAAGTAATTAATTGACACAGTGCAGCATGTGACTCCGGCATCACTGACTAGAGCAGCAGAACTAAACGAGGCAGATACTGCAGACTCTACATAGTTGGGATGGCGCCCCGGAACAGCATCATTTCAGAGCCACACCCCCCCCCCCCCATTAATGATGAGGGGGGTGAAGAAGTGAAATGCCAGCATACACTGATCAGAGATTACCCCCCAACACAGCCAAGTCTGAGATCTACATCTTTATCTACAGGGGATTAGTTAAATGCAAGATTAAATAAATGTGTTTTTAATTTATTTTTAAAGATTAATAGTGATTCAGAATCACGAACAGTAACTGGAAGGCTATTCCAAAGTTGAGGAGCCTTGTGGGAGAACGCTCTTCCACCAGCAGTAATTTTATTTATTCTAGGAGCTAAGAGTAGACCAGCACCTTGAAATCGGAGCTCACGTGTTGGCTTGTATGATTGAATCAGCTCACTCAGATACTGTGGAGCCTGATTATGTAGAATTTTATATGTTATTAATAAAATTTTGTACTCGATACGAAACTTAACTGGTAGCCAGTGCAGGTTTGATAACATAGGACTGATATGATCAAACTTTTGTGTTTTAGTTAAAACTCTAGCTGCAGCATTCTGCACAAGTTGTAATTTCTGTAATGATTTATTAGAACATCCTGTCAGAAGTGAATTACAATAATCTAACCTTGAGGTAATAAAAGCATGAATTAGTTTTTCTGCATCTTGGAGGGAGAGGATGTTTCGTAGCTTCGAAATGTTACGAAGGTGAAAAAATGCAATTCTAGTAATATTGCTAATGTGCTTTGTAAAGGAGAGATCTGAATCAATAATGACACCGAGATTATTTACAGATGAACTGGGTCTAATTAAAGAGTTATCAAGGTTTAACATAGTGTTAGAAGCTTTGTTCATTTTGTCCTTGGGTCCAACTATCAGAAACTCTGTTTTATCAGAATTTAGCAGTAGGAAGTTTTTTGACATCCATATTTTAATATCTTGGATGCAGTCCTCGAGCTTAGTGACTGAACAACCATCATTAGGGTTAGCTGAAACATATAACTGTGTATCATCTGCATATGAGTGGAAACAGATTCCATGTTTACGAATAATTGATCCCAAAGGAAGCATATATAATGCAAATAGGAGTGAGCCCAGAACTGACCCTTGTGGGACACCATATTTAACTTTAACGAGATCAGAATATTGGTTGTTAACACAGGTGAATTGATATCGATCAGTCAGGTAGGATTTAAACCACTGGAGTGCAGATCCTGTAACACCCACAATGTTTTCTAATCTATCAACTAAGATGTTATGGTCTATAGTGTCAAAGGCTGCACTGAGATCTAATAATACAAGAAAAGAGATTTGGTTATTATCCGAGGACATTAATAAGTCATTAACGACTTTAATTAAGGCTGTCTCAGTGCTATGGTGAGACCTAAAACCTGACTGAAAAACTTCATGAATGTTATTAGCTAGAAGATGGCGATTCAGCTGGTTGAACACTATTTTTTCTAGGATTTTAGAGACAAAAGGAAGGTTTGATATTGGTCTATAGTTGGACAGTATTAGAGGATCTAAATTAGGTTTTTTAAGTAATGGTTTAATGACTGCACACTTCAGATTTTTGGGGACATAGCCTATTTTAAGTGATGAATTTATAATGTTTATAAAATGTTTAATGATGGGTTCTCCTGGTTCAGTGCGTCGGGACCCCTGTGAGGACCTGAACTGCACCGAGGATGAGTGGTGTGGACAGAGGAATGGAATCTACGGTTGCTTCTGCAACGAGAACTACCCCAGACCAAACCCAGACGCTTACGGTATCAGAACCTGTTTCTAAGTCCTGGAAGCTTCAGGTTCTACCTCGGGGTTTCACACTAACATCTCGGTTCTGTCTTCTCAGACCTGAATGAAACCTGTGAGAGCAGCACTGGGTCCATGTCCCTGTCCCGCTGTCAGCTGTTCGAAGCTGGCTTTCCCTTTCAGAACCTCCACCTGAGTGATCCCAGCTGCAGGGGAACCCTTCGAGACGGCCGACTGCTGTTCCACTTCGATAACGACGGGAACATCTGTGGCACCAATCTGACGGTACGAGGACCCGCACTGGAGTCCTTTCCTGCAGAACCGTGTGTGTGATGTGATCCGTGTGTTCTCTGCCGCTCAGGCCAATGGAACCCACTTCATCTACAACAACTACATCTACGGTGAAGCCAACGTGAGCACGCCCGTCATCGACCGCCTGGAGGAGCTGCAGCTCGGCGTTTCCTGTGTCTATCCGCTGCGCCAGACTGCGACCATGGCGAGTGAGCTGAACCCCATAGAGAGGTGGGTGTGGCTCCATTACATCACCTGGTTTAAGGTTCCAGAATAAGGAGGACACCCCTCAGAGATCCAAGGTTCTGTAGGGATCTGATGAAGTGCCATCTACAGGTCAGAGCAGGGAGGTGGGTCGGTGACCTGACAGCCTGGTGGTTCTAACATGGAGACTCCAGTCTCCACCCTGATGACGCTGTGTGGGAGGTGGGTGGAGTCAGCCACCATGGGAGGCTTCACGGGTGGGGTGGGTGGGGGAGATGATGTTCTCAGATGTTCTTCTCGTGGTGCTGTGTTGGTGGTGCAGGACAGGTCCTCACCCTCCCCTCCTCCACAGCAGCACTGTTCTCGGTTCTCCTGTAGTTCCTCTCATCATTGTTACTAATGAGAACCACTGCAGTGTTGTCTGCATGCTGGAGGATGAGGATGGACCTGCTGGACTGATGTACTGTCCTCCTGGAGAACTGCCTCAGCCTTCCTGATCCCCCAGAACAAGTCGACCTGCTCTCTCTCTGTATGTCTCTCTTTCTCTGTCTCTCTCTCTCTTTCTCTCTCTCTCCCTGGTGATGTCTCGTTGTGAGGGTTAGCCACGACCTCAGAACCTCCACCGTTCCTCCTCTTCTGTTTGTGGTGCCTCCATTGTGGGTGGAGCAAGAGTGAGGGCTGCGGGATAAGCATGTTTGTTTAGAACCTGTTCTCTCACTGATCTGTAATGTTCTGTTTATAATAATGAAGTAAAAGAGGATGACTTGGCGCGTTCAACCTCAACAGGATGAGGGAGGTATGACGGGATAAGACCTAATGTCCCTCTCTGGTCTCATTTTTGCAGCATCATCCACAAGACTCTTCCAGGAGGAGAGGGACTGTACCAGGTCCGAATGATCCCGTATCAGGACTCGGGCTTCTCCCAGCCCTACAACGGTACCACCAACGTGGAGGTGAACCAGAGGATCTACGTGGCAGTGATGGTCACTGGGGTGGATGGACGTCAGATCTCCACGGTGATGGACTCATGCTGGGCCACTCCTGAAAAAGAGAACTATACTGTGTTCTGGAACCTCATCTCTAACAGGTCAGGACCTTGGATGGGTGGGCGGGTGGTGGGTGGATGGGCGGGTGGTGGATGGGCGGGTGGTGGATGTTCTCTGAGATGCTGTAGTCTGGTGGTTTTGTCCCTCAGACAGAGGGGATGTAGGAGGAGATGGTTTCATGTTCCTCATCTTCTCCGTCTTTGATGTTCTGGGTTATGTTCTGGACTCCGAGCTGTGGTTCCACACTCAGTCTGTGACCTCTGACTCTGCAGGTGTCCCAATGAGGAGGACGGAACCGTGGAGATCATTGAGAGCGGACGCTCCACCACCGGACGCTTCTCCTTCAACATGTTCACCTTCACCGGTCAGTTCTCCAGAGTCTATCTGCACTGTCGCATCCACCTCTGTCTGCTGGAGGAGAACAGCTGTGTTCCGGTCAGTTCATCAAGCTCTCTCATTCTCATTCGGTTCTAAAAAAAAATACCTTCTTGACTTCAAAGGCTTCAAACATTTCCCTCAAAATATTTAACACCTTTATAAAGACAGAGTCGCTTAGAGAGTCGCTTAGAGAGTCGCTTAGAGAGTCGCTTGGAGAGTCGCTTACAGAGTTATTTTTAGGATCTTTCTAAATGGCGCCCCGATCTGACCTCTGAACCCTGATGTTGATGTCCTCTGTGTCTCAGCAATGTGAACGTGGTTACCTCAATCACCGAGCTGAACGAGCTGTGGATGCTCACGACGTCTCCTCCATCTCCATGGGACCTTTGATCTGGAACCCCTGAGTGACAGGTGAAGCCTCCTGATCAGAGGTACCTCTACCACTGACGTTCCTCTGTGATCTCTCCATACACAGCAGTGTAACCACACAAACAGCGCCGAGGTTCTAACCGCCCACCTCACTGTGTCTCTACAGGTCATTAGGTTCTCCAGTGAGGAGTTCACCATGAAGGAACCGATCGATGAAGGAACCGATCGATGAAGGACACATCAGGGAACTCTGTCTCTCTTTTCTTGTTGGAGATAAACCTCTGAACTCCTCTGACTCCATGTCTCTGTTTCTTCCTCAATCGAATGGAGGAGTCTTCATCCTCATCATCCTCATAACCTTTACAGATTAAAGTAGAATCCTGGGTGGGAACGTCTGTCTGTCTGCTTATGAGAATCTTTTTGAGATCCTTTCTTCTCAGCCGATCTTATTCATTTCATTTTGATTCACTCTGTTAGATTCAGTGGTGTGGTGGTTTAGCATGTTCTCCTCTCAGTGCTGGGTATCCAGGTTTGAATCCCAATCTAGGTGGATTTTGCATGTTCTCCCTACGCGTGGGTTTCCTCTGGGTTCTCCAGTTTCTTCCCACAGTCCAAAAACATGGATCAGGGTCACTCTAAATTGCCCCATATAGAGTGTGTGTGTGAGTGAGAGTGTGCTCAGTGATAGATTGCCCCCCTGTCCTGGGTGTATCTGCCCAGCGCCTGAAACCTTCTCCCTTGGATGGGCATGGGGAACCGGGGAACCGGGGAACCCCCCCCCCCCCCGGATTAAACAGAAGATAATGAATGAACGGGTTCGATTCAGGAGTTAATTGCATGTATTTAACTCACTGAAAAGAATCATTTAGCGCAAGTGACTCTGATTCAGAGATCCTGTGTCAGTGGGCGGGGCTTGGTTCTGGAGTTTAAGTTTCAGTTCCAGGCTGAGAGTTTGGTTCTCAGGAGCACGCGCGTTTCGGAACCATGGCGCTGGTTCTGGTTCTGGTTCTGGTCTGGTTCTCCGGAGTTCTGCTGACGGGACTGAGAGCCGACGGTAAGAGTCTTTATTCACCTGCACGGTCACGTGACCCGTGGAACTCCAATCAGTAGATCATTCTAATGAGCGTTCGTTTAAACAAAACTAATTATAAATAAATACAAATCCAAAGTAAGAACTCAGTTTCAACTTTAATACCGAGAACCTTTGATTTAAATCTGAATTAAATCAACTTAAGCTCCGTATCTAAATAGTGTGTGTGTGTGTGTCTGTGAGAACTCGGGTTCTAATACAGAAGGCAGTGGAACCCTCTGTTCGTTACACTTCGTTCTTTTATCTAAAGACAGTTAAAGCCGAAGGTTCTAACACATCAACTTCAGTCTAATTAACGCCCATGGCCACGCCCCTCGCCCATGGCCACGCCCTTCTCTACACGCTGCCTCTTATTAGATGGCTTTTGAAAAAAGCCATCTATTGTTATTACTCATATTCTTATTAGATGGCTTTTGAAAAAAGCCATCTATTGTTATTACTCATATTCTTATTATTATTCTTCTTCAGCACATTTCTGCGATTAATTCAGCCCGAACCGCTCGACGTACAGACTCGGTTCGAACACCGTTGCGTAGGGAATGTTCACGAGACCTGTGCTATGTATTTTTGGAGTTTGTAACATTTATAGTTTTTAATAAAATTAAGTTTAAAAATTGAAAAATCCCCATAGAAATGCATGGGGCTGATTTTCGGACGGCCATAACTCGGCCATTTTTTGAGCTACAGCCACGAAACTTCAGAGACTTAGACTGGGGGTAAATGTCTGCAAAAGTCCAAAGTTTTATCAAGATTGGACTTACCGATCAGTTTTTATCGATCTTTGAAAATCGGAAAATTCACCCCATTCATTTCCTATGGGACTGCTAGAGTGGGTGACGTCATCCCCACTCTGCTTCAGGGATCATTTTTTTTTTCGCCAAACAAACGTCTGTAACATCGCGATACTTTCACCTAGAAACTCCATTTTACCCTTAAACGATAGATATTTTAGTTCTCTCTAACATGACAGAGTTTCATGAGGATTGAAGTTTTAGTTTCCGAGCTATGAGCGTTTGTTTGGCAGGAGTGGCTGAACCGGCTCCATAGACTCCCATTATAAAGGATTTTCGGATCGTCTTCTAAGTTTCTAAATCGCCATAACTCGCTCATTTTTTATTCAATCTGCATCAAATTACACCAGAATAATCCCCCAACGGTCTAGTTTCTAACGGTGTCTTTGGTTAAGCGATAGGTGAAAGATTTCCCGAGTTATGAGCGTTTGTTTGGAGGTAGTAAAAACCGGATTTTTTCACTGACATGAGACTGAGTCTCTGTGTGCTGCTGCTGCACTTTCACACACACAGGCAACAGCCAATCAGGATCAGGGAGCCTGCCGAGTGACGTCACCAGGTTGCCTTATAAGGGTGGCTCATTTGAAGGCAACACAGACTGCTGCAGGATGAGGGGCAACAGGGCAAAATTAATGCCACTTTCTCCAAATTTTAACCCGTTCATGGGCCAAGCATTCAAAAGCCATCTCTGTAGTTCCTTGGAAATACATGTCTAGTTATTATTCTTATTCTTCTTAAGCACATTTCTGCAATTAATTCAGCCCGAACCGCTCGACGTACAGACTCGGTTCGAACACCGTTGCGTAGGGAATGTTCACGAGACCTGTGCTATGTATTTTTGGAGTTTGTAACATTTATAGTTTTTAATAAAATTAGGTTTAAAAATTGAAAAATCCCCATAGAAATGCATGGGGCTGATTTTCGGACGGCCATAACTCGGCCATTTTTAGAGCTACAGCCACGAAACTTCAGAGACTTAGACTGGGGGTAAATGTCTGCAAAAGTCCAAAGTTTTATCTAGATTGGACTTACGGATCAGTTTTTATCGATCTTTGAAAATCGGAAAATTCACTCCATTCATTTCCTATGGAGCCGGCAGAGCGGGTGACGTCATCCACGCTCTGATTCAGGAATGCTTTTTTTTCGCCAAACAAACGTCTGTAACATCGCGATACTTTCACCTAGAAACTCCATTTTACCCTTAAACGATAGATATTTTAGTTCTCTCTAACATGACAGAGTTTCATGAGGATTGAAGTTTTAGTTTCCGAGCTATGAGCGTTTGTTTGGCGGGAGTGGCTAAACCGGCTCCATAGACAACCATTATAAAGGATTTTCGGATCGTCTTCTAAGTTTCTAAATCGCCATAACTCGCTCATTTTTTATTCAATCTGCATCAAATTACACCAGAATAATCCCCCAACGGTCTAGTTTCTAACGGTGTCTTTGGTTAAGCGATAGGTGAAAGATTTCCCGAGTTATGAGCGTTTGTTTGGAGGTAGTAAAAAACGGATTTTTTCACTGACTTCAGAATGAGTCTCTGTGTGCTGCATGCACTTTCACACACACAGGCAACAGCCAATCAGCATCAGGGAGCCTGGCCGAGTGACGTCACCAGGTTGCCTTATAAGGGTGGCTCATTTGAAGGCAACACAGACTGCTGCAGGATGAGGGGCAACAGGGCAAATTAAATGGCACTTTCTACAAATTTTAACCCGTTCATGGGCCAAGCATTCAAAAGCCATCTCTGTAGTTCCTTGGAAATACAAATCTAGTTTTCTAATAATTCTTCTGAGGAACCGAAAATAACCGTTTCATTATAAAATAAAAACAGGAAGCTGAAAGAGCAGAAAGAGGAAGTGAGGAAGTGTTTGTTAATAACAGGTTATTATTATTATTATTATTATTATTATTATTATTATTATTGGATTTTAATCTGTTGAACATTACTCGTTACACTCAGAGATTCAGCTCATAAAGATCAGAACCAGATGATGATGATGATGATGATGAACGTGAGGTGGAGGTGGATGATGTTGAGTCCCTCACACTCGAACATGAGCATGATCACAGTGAGAATCAGGTTCTTTAACGTCCTCCGTCCTCTCAGTCTGGGACAGAAGATCATGATGGGCTCTCATGTGCAGCGTTGGTGTGTTCTGACCGTCTGAGGACTTTGGTTCTGTCTGAGGTTAACTGATGACATCAGGATGTTTTTAGGCGTGCAGAAGGCGACGGTGTACTGGGACCGCAGCAGTAAGACTGTGCTGCTGAAGGAAGGTGTGCTGGACCCGGCGGGGGATGCGTACGGTTACTATAACGACTCGTACACACTGACCGGGTGGGGCGTGCTGGAGATCCGTGCTGGATATGGACAGGTCTCCAGTGATGACAT
>JAFMOC010000144.1:1027500-1040000 GCA_019802505.1 Corydoras sp. C115 | reverse complement strand
GACAGGAACCTATAATAATCAGTAGAACTAGAAGGTCCTCTTACTCAAGAGAGACAACACAAAGTGCTGTAGATAGTCTTCAGATGTGTGGGGTGGAGGTTTCATGTGGAGGTGTGGGGTGGAGGTTTCAGGTGGAGGTTTCAGGTTTAGTGGTAGGGTGGGGGTTTCAGATGGAGGTGTGTGGTGGAGGTTTCAGGTGGAGGTTTCAGGTGGAGGTTTCAGATGGGGGTTTCAGGTGGAAGTGTGGAGGTTTCAGGTGGAGGTGTGGAGGTTTCAGGTGGAGGTGTGGAGGTTTCAGGTGGAGGTGTGGGGTGGAGGTTTCAGGTGGAGGTGTGGGGTGGAGGTTTCAGGTGGAGGTTTCAGGTGGAGGTGTGGAGTGGAGGTTTCAGGTGGGGGTTTCAGGTGGATGTGTGGAGGTTTCAGGTGGAGGTGTGGGGTGGAGGTGTTCATATCATTTTGTATTTGTTTGTTTGTAGACTATTTGAAGGACCCGTATTCAAAGGGCAACCCCTGTTGGACGATCTGCTGTAGAGCAGACCTGCGCAGGAAGAACCCGGTTCCAGAGGGCTGTTACGATACCAAGGTCAGGACATCACATAATAACCTCCACCTCACCAGGTTCTACAGCAAACCAATCCAAACCTTAAAATCTATTTAAACCTCTCACACTAATGAGGTGTGGCCTGATCACCTGGGATATGTTCACAGGGAGAACATGCTAAACCTCTGTGTAGGTGAATGTCACAATGTCAGGTCAAGGAATTTAAAGAACTGAGCTGTTTACACTCTGAACACCAGGGGGTGATGATGATGATGGAGGTGATGATGATGATGATGATGGTGATGATAATGGAGGTGATGATGATGATGGTGGTGATGATGATGATGTTGATGATGATGGAGGTGATGATGATGATGGTGATGATGATGGAGGTGATGATGATGATGATGGAGGTGATGGTGATGGTGATGGAGATGATGATGATGATGGAGGTGATGATGATGGAGATGATGATGATGATGATGATGATGGAGGTGATGATGATGATGATGATGATGATGATGATGGAGGTGATGATGATGATGATGATGATGGAGGTGATGATGATGATGATGATGGAGGTGATGATGATGATGATGATGGAGGTGATGATGATGATGATGATGGAGGGGGTGATGATGATGATTATAATGATGATGATGATGATGATGATGGAGGTGATGATGATGATGATGATGATGATGATGATGATGGAGGTGATGATGATGATGATGGAGGTGGTGATGATGATGGAGGTGATGATGGTGATGATGATGATGGAGATGATGATGATGATGATGATGATGGAGGTGATGATGATGATGGAGATGATGATGATGGAGGTGATGATGATGATGATGGAGATGATGATGATGATGATGATGATGGTGATGATGATGGTGATGGTGATGATGATGATGATGATGATGATGATGATGGAGGTGGTGATGATGATGATGATGATGGAGGGGGTGATGATGATGATGGAGATGATGATGATGATGGTGATGATGCTGATGATGGAGGGGGTGATGATGATGATGATGGAGGGGGTGATGATGATGATGATGGAGGGGGTGATGATGATGGAGGTGGTGATGATGATGATGATGATGGAGGGGGTGATGATGATGATGGAGGTGATGATGGTGATGATGATGATGATGGAGGTGATGATGATGATGATGATGATGGAGGTGATAATGATGATGATGGAGGTGATGATGATGATGATGATGATGATGATGATGGAGGGGGTGATGATGATGATGGAGGTGATGATGATGATGATGATGATGATGGAGATGATGATGATGATGATGGAGGTGATGATGATGATGGAGGGGGTGATGATGATGATGGAGGTGATAATGATGATGATGGAGGTGATAATGATGATGATGGAGGTGGTGATGATGATGATGATGATGATGATGGAGGTGATGATGATGATGGAGGTGATAATGATGATGATGGAGGTGGTGATGATGATGATGATGATGGAGATGATGATGATGGAGATGATGATGATGATGATGATGATGATGGAGGTGGTGATGATGATGATGATGATGGAGATGATGATGATGGAGATGATGATGATGGTGATGATGATGATGATGGAGGTGATGATGATGATGATGGAGGTGGTGATGATGATGATGATGATGGTGATGATGATGATGATGGTCTGTGTCTGTAGGTGACGGATCTGCTGATGGCTAAGCAGTTTGCGTCGGAGGCGGTGAATGGTCCGACCACAGAGGGGGGGCTGCCCCCGTTCTCGTGGGACGTGTTTAATGGTACGACCCACCGGGGCCTGCCGCCTCTCTACAACTACAGCTTCACCCCCATGAGGCCCGTTCTCTTCACCCTCTGATTCCCCTGCAGAGGGCGCTCTACTGAGCCATCATCACCTGTCTGTGCTTTAGATCTCTCTCTGCTCTCACGGTTCTATGTTCTGTGTTCTATGTTCTGTGTTCTGCTCTCAGGGTTCTGCGTTCTGTGTTCGATGTTCTGTGTTCTGCTCTCAGGGTTCTCTGGTTTAAGCTGAAGCTTCAGTTCAGGTTGTGATTCAGAATCAGATGAATAAATGGAATCATTGCATTTAAAGTCTGGTGGTTCTGATTTAGTTCTGCACCTGAGGTACAGGAACCCCACAGGAACCGGACCTGCTGAACCCCACAGGAACCGGACCTGCTGAACCCCACAGGAACCGGACCTGCTGAGCTGAGCGGAGGTCCTCATCACCATCAACAGCTTCATAAAGGACCTGAATCAGAACCACGACTCCTTCATCAGCAGTAGGAACCAAACCAGAAGTCAGAGCAACAGAAGAACATGACCAGTTCCTGTAGGTCGCTGTGTGTGTGTGTGTTTGTGTGTGTGTGTGTGTGTGTGTTTGGGGGGGGGGGGGGGGGGGTTGGAGTGTGATTACGTCACAGCTGAGACTTCATTAAACACCGTTTGACTTCTGGTGACTCGAGTCCGATCGGTGACGTCATAGGGAGGTCACGTGATTTTGCGGAACTTCACAGTGGCGTGTTTTGATTGGTTTCGCTTTGATGTCGCCGCGGAGCTTCAGGTGAGATCAACTAAACTCAGATCTTCATTTAAACCCGCAATTAAAACCGAGCTCAGCGAATCAACTGGCGCGTGCACCGCAGAGACGAAGAGTCGGTACGGTGTCGGTACAGTACCGCTGAGGCGCTGTACTGATCGTTAGAACGTAAGTAATATTTAACTCTTTATGATGAGTGTGTGTGTGTGTGTGAGAGAGAGAGAGAGTGTGTGTGTGTGTGTGTGTGTGTGTGTGTGAGAGAGAGAGAGAGTGTGTGTGTGTGTGTGTGTGTGTGTGTGTGTGTGTGTGGGGGGGGGGGGTCAGTTGGTAAGTCCAGTTGAAGCTGAGGGTTAGGGAGCGTCTCACAACTGCGTCACCTGAACAAAGTGAAAGTAAGAACTAAACTTATCTAAAGGTTCGGGTACTGAGTACTGAGTGACTGTGGATCCTCTGTGAGTTTGTGTTTGAGTTCTGATGTCATCATGATGTTTTGGGTGTCTATAGAAAATCATCTCCTCAGATTCCCTCCTTTTATTGATTTAAAATCCAATCCATCCATTATCTTCAGCTTTATCCTCTATTAGGGTTGCGGGTGGGGTTTAGGGTTCCCCATTAGGGTTCCCCATGCCCATCCAGGGGAGAACGTTTCGGGCGCTGGGCAGATACACCCAGGACAGGGTGACAATCCATCGCTGGGCACACACCCACCCACTCACACACACACACACACACACTCTATATGGGGCAATTTGGAGAATTCAATTGACTTGATCCATGTTTTTGGGCTGTGGGAGGAAACCCACGTGGGCACGGGGAGGACATGGAAACTCCACCCAGATGGGGATTCGAAACAGGAATCCCTAGTGCTGAGAGAAGAACATGCTAAACCACTAAGGCACTGTGCCGCCAGATTTAAAATCATTAAACTCCATTTAATCAGGCTTGTTAAACTTACATCAGTCATGTGATCATTCCACAGCCTAACGATTCTGATTTGGGATGAAGAATTTGGATCAGTGATCAGAGGTAACTTCAGATATGAACCTGCTGATTCAGCAGATCATTACAGATGGAGGTGGGAACCATCATTAAGGTGAAAGATACACCTGCTCAGGGGTTTCATTATGAAACGGGTCGTTCTGCTCCTTAAATCTGATTGGCTGAGCCATTTGTCCAGCTGTGAAATCATTGACAATACCACACCCCTCTGAGCAAAGCTTGTTTTTAATTACAGTGTGTTTGATTGCTTTAATAAAACACAGAAACTCGAGGTTGTGGATTATTCTGAATAAATCACGTAAAGAGGTGGAGCTGTTCTCCACTACACGCCGGGACTAATAACACCTCTTTATGGGATTAATTCAGAATTAGGCCACGCCCTCTCGCACCATAATACTCCACCTGCAACTTTCAACAAACTACAGAACAATCAAAAGATTCAGGTTCATTAAGATCTAAAGTTCATCTGGTTTTAAAGAGAATGAAGATAAACGCATGAGAACGTTCCTCGGTTCCTAACCTTTTCAACCTGATGCTTCCACACTGCAGATAAAGAGGAGCTCGCTGTTCTCCACACAGCATGTCTGAAGAACCAAACAGTTCTGCTCATACGGAACCTCCAGAGGCTGAGGAACCAAACTGAGAGAACCAGCTTCCTTCAGTGCAGATGTACCAGACTTCACTCTGAAGACATCGCTTTGCAGACCAAACCAAATCTGAAGACATCCAGAACCATAAACCTTCTGAAACTGAGAACCGTCCTCACACAGACAGAGAACCAGGAAACATGGACGCCTTTTCACTTAAAGATGCGGGAACAAAGCAGGAACCATCTGAGGAACCTCATGTTGAATCCTCTACATTAAATGTTGCTGTGTTTGGAAACAGTTCCGCAGTGGAATATGGAGATGAGAACCTTCTGCTCAGACCGTCATGTGTTCCTCCCCAACAGCGTCCAGTTCCAACAAGAAGACTCGCGTCAGGACGGCTTCTGTTCGTCTTCAACATGCTGGACCTGCATCAGGGGGAACTGTATCTGGACCCTGTGGAACACCTCCCTCATCACTTACATTCTGAGAACACCATTCAGGCCTTCATCCTGGTTCTCCAAGTGGAGAGGCTGACGGACGATGATAAACTGCTTCTGGATTGGCTGCAGCGTAAATTTGGAGACGGTTCATTTTCCTCTGTGATGATTCTCTTCACCTATGAGAGAGACGAGAGCTCTGATATCATGGATAGGTTAAAGAACCCGGTTCTAGAGAAGCTGATAAACAGGTGTGGACATGGGTACCACGTATGTAGCAGGAGCATGAACAACCAATCAGAGATGAGAACTCTGCTGCAGAAGCTGGATGAACTGGATCTCGGTCTGCGGCCCTGCTTCAGCGCTCAGATGAACGGCAGCCTGTTGGGAGAACATGCCCAGGAACGTAAGGAACCGCAGACTGGTGAGTTTACTGAAGAGGAACTGTTATATGGTTCACCCTGAACTAATCATAGTTCTGCTCTACACTGTAAGAACCTTAATGTTTTGTAGATCAGCTGCAGCATGAGGAGGATGGTACTGCAGTTAGAACCGAGGAAGAGAACGGAACGGTAACTCTGATATGCATCACATGATCTCACACACACACACACTCAGCACCATGTGATGAACATAACAAAGGCCTGGTTCATAAAGTTGCAGCTTCAGCTCTGTCTGTTCCTGGTTTCTGTCGCTGTATCCTGACTGAGGGGCGTGGCCGCTGGTTCAGTCGAGGGGCGTGGCCGCTGGTTCAGTCGAGGGGCGTGGCCGCTCTCTCTCTCAGCTCTCTGAACTGCAGATGTTCTGATGTGGTGGCAGCAAAGCACACCCTCTCTCACCAAACAGTAGAGGGCAGTGTGCAGCAAGCAGCTGAATTTGCTGGCGGCACATGAACACAGGGGGGCACTAGATCACTCGATGGCCGAGTCTGTAAACGTTCCTGCTGTTCTCCTCTTCTTTCTTTTATTGCCTTTGTTTCGGCCACCGGAGGGATGTGTGTGGGTGTGTGTGTGTGCATGTGCGCGTGTGTGTTCCATAATGAACTACGTGGTTGGGTCTTCATCTGGTTGTAATAACGTTCTGTATGTCAGTGAGTGGAACACTGTTCATGTGAATAGAGTTCATGAGTTCTAACACACTGTTCACTTCACAGGAACCAGAACCAGCACCGCAGCAGAATGAGGAACCGGCTGATGGTGGGATCCAGGATGAGGTTCAAGAAAGAGAAGACATCATCAACAAGCTTTTCAGCAAACTGCACCTCCATGACGTAGAACAGCTGAGAACCACCGACTTTCTGAAGATCTCAGAGCACCCACTGAGGTTCCATCAGCCCTGCACCGAACAGGATCTTGTCCCTACGTTCCTACAGAGGCTTCTCATGTTGGACTACGAAGCCAGATATGTTCCACAGGAGGAGCCCATCAGTGAGAGCGGTTCTCCACGCAGAGCCGCTCCTCCTCCAGAAGATCTGATGTCCTTTCTGTTCAGCAGCAGTGAGGTTGACCACCGGTTCTCGGAGCAGGTTCCGATTCATCCCATGGACGTCCAGATGGCTGCTTACCACAGATCTGATCACTTCCTCCGACAGTTGATGGTGACGAAGCTCTCGCAGTGCCAGTTCGCCGTCCCGCTGATCGTGCCCCACCCCCTCACTGGAAAATTACACCTCCCTCTGTGGACTCTCCGACGAGTGAAGAAGAGCTGGAAGACACGGGGCAGGGGGAGGTGCAGGTCCATGCTTGGAGAACCCACTCCCATGGTGGCATTCTTCAGACTGGGCTCATTGTCCTCCTCCAAGTCCCAGTTAATGAACCATCTAATCAATGAACGACATCATACGTTCTTCCACAGGAACTGTCCTCAGAGCAGCAGAACCCGGCTCCTGATGGACGGAGTGGTTGAAATCGCCTGGTATTGTCCTGATGATCAGCAGGATGAGAACTCTGATTGGCCGAATGACTGCACGGCGTTCTGTAATCTTCGTGGAGATGCAGGGATCCATGGAACTCAGCGGGAGGTTCTAATGGAACTGTCTACAGTGAACGTTGTGATGTTTACCACCCTCGGTCTAGAGGACAAGAACATGGAAATAATCAGGGCCCTCACCACCTCCTCTAAACCTGTGATTTTCCTCGTGACTGACCGCAAGGATGCTGTAAAGAAAATGTCTGAAGGAAAGTACAGGATGGGTTTAAAAGATAGAAGTCATTCAGAGGTGGCGCTAACCTTAAAAAGAACCCTTCAGGAATTTAAAATGCCTCCCACCTTTAAAGTGGAGGACGTCTCCAAACAGGCCTGCTTCATCGTGGATGAAGATGCAGAAGCGTGTCGCCGAGCGAAGCAGGCGGCGGAGCAGATCATCACCCTGATCCAAAACAAAGACCTCTCAGAGATCAAAGAGGAGCTCCTGCCGTGTCAGGGAACGTTGTGGCACCAATGGAGTTGCAAGAACAAGAGCCTCCACCGTCTGCTCGGACAACCAGAGCAACACAAAGCCGCCGTCAAACAGGAAATGAGGCGTATTCGCAGCCAGCAGTGGGACTCCGCCTTCAGCCCTCTCATGGAACGGTTCCTTCAGAGTCTGGAGGATCTGCGTGGGGTGGAGAGAGAGTATCTCCTGAGGTGGCTCGAGATCTTACTGGACGTTCAGACATCAGATTACCTATCAGGACTTTACCATCAGCATAGTCAGATGTGGTCAGAGGTTCTAGAGTTAAAGAAAACAAATAGTCCACAGGTTTTAGAAAAACAAGCAGAACTGGAGAAGATTTCAGAGAAGATAAGTTCTACGATTGGTGTGGAACACTTGCTCAGGGAAATGGGTCAGATCTATGAATCCTGTTCTTCACTCCCCCCAAAGACTGAGCAACCAAAGTTTCAACACCTGCCGCAGATCGCTGCAGAGATCATCTCCTCTGGGTTTCCACTGGAGCTGATGGATGGAGATGCTGCTCATGTTCCTCTGATTTGGGTCACAGCGGTTCTGGATGAACTCATAAAGAAGGTTGGAGATCAGAGAGTCTTTGTTCTGTCAGTTTTAGGGATTCAGAGTTCTGGAAAGTCCACCATGCTGAATGCCATGTTTGGTCTCCAGCTTGCCGTCAGTGCCGGGAGATGTACCAGAGGAGCCTTCATGCAGCTGCTCAGAGTTTCAGAGGAGATGGAGGAGAAGCTGGGGTTCCACTACATCCTGGTTGTAGATACTGAAGGACTGCGTGCGTTAGAGATGGCTGGGAAGACATCCGTCAATCACGACAATGAACTGGCCACGTTTGTTGTTGGTCTTGGAAACTTAACTCTGATCAACATCTTAGGTGAGAACCCCGCTGAGATACAGGACGTCGTCCAGATCGTGGTTCAGGCCTTTCTCAGGATGAAGAAGGTCCGACTGAACCCCAGCTGTATGTTTGTTCATCAGAATGTTCCAGATGTTACGGCGAGCGAGAAGAACATGGAGGGAAGACGCCGAGTTCAGCAAAATCTGGATGAGATGACCAAGACTGCTGCTCAAGAGGAGGACTCTGAAGCAGCATGTTTCAGTGACATCATCTCCTTCAATGTTAAGAAGGATGTCCACTACTTTGCCCAGTTGTGGGAGGGCAGCCCCCCCATGGCTCCACCAAACCCCTCATACAGCCGGCACGCACATCAGCTGAAGGAGAACATCCTGCAGAACGTCTCCGGGAGTCGAGGGTTGAGTCTCTCAGAGTTCAAGCTGAGCCTGGGCGCTCTGTGGACAGCTCTGCTGGATGAGCACTTCGTCTTCAGCTTCAGGAACATGCTGGAGATCGCGGCGTACCGAAGGCTGGAACATGAATACAGTAAATGGACCTGGAGTCTGAGGAGCTCCATGAGAACCGTCCTGAACAAACTGCTCAACCGCACCGTCAACCAAAGCTCCCTCAGGGTCCAACACGCCGACCTGGTGGCCCAGATGAAGCACACACAGGAGGAGGTGCAGGGAGCTGTCGAGCGCTTCTTCACTGAGGACCGTGATAAGGAGATCCTGGTGCAGTGGAGAGAACGGTTCGAGAGGAAGATCCAGGATCTCTACAGCGAGCTTTTGGAGGGAACCAGGAGAAGGTTGGATCAGGTGTATGAACAGAGAGCTGCGAGAGACAGGGTCAACGAGAAGAGAACCGAGTATGAAAGGAAACTGTTCAAACTCAGTAAAGACCTCGCCGTCTCGCTGAAGGACGCCCGTCCCGACGAGCAGGTCCTCAGCGCCACCTTCCATACGCTGTGGTCCGACTGGGTGACCGAGCTGACGCGCGGGGCGCCTGCCATCGGGACCGTGGACATCTCAGGAGACATGACCGAGATCCTGGCTGAAACGTTTGAACTTCCTCTGGTGTGCGAGAGACAGCGCTCTGGTCTCCACCGCCGGATGGACGTCCTGGGGAATTACTCAGACTACATCATTATCAAAAAGGCTCCAGAACCCCTGCCTTCAGGCGAGCGAGTGAGGGAGGAGGATCAAGGTGCAGCATCCGCTCACAGCGGAATGTCAGGAACGCTCCCGCCACATGACCGTGACCAGCTGAGGGCGCTGGTGGAGCGAGTGATCCAGCAGGTGGACGAAGAAATCCAGCAGATGTCCGGTGACCAGTTCGGATACAACCACAGCTACGTTCAACAAGTCATCGAGTCGGTGAAGGCCAAGGTCAACGATCACGAGCGGGAGAACCGTCCGTACGTCCTGAAGAAGCACTTCACGCTGGACCTGTGTCTGCGAGTGTGTGAGCGCGCCGCCGTGCCGTTCGCCGAGCTTCACCGACGCTTCAGAGAAGCTAACGACGTCAAACTGCACCTGGAGAACCTGAAGCCTCAGTACTTCAACGTCTTTCAGAACTTCTGCACCGGCGCAAACGCCACCAAAGTGTTCGGGGAATTGATCGTCAATAAACTGGAACCATCCATCATACGAGCTGCTCGCCAACAAAGTGGCCTGGACGTGGCCGAGAAGATGAAGTGTGACGTTCCGGCATTCAGTGGAAGCAGGTCCAACCTGGAGAAGCTCATTCTGACGTCACTGGCTGCGGAGGAAGACTTTCAGAGTTACATCGTGTACCTCTACAAACCCAAAGAACATTTTAAGAACTTCATCATGAAGCAGGTCCACACCTACCTCACACAAAATGCTGAGAAGGTTCTGGAAACCATCAGAGGGAACGTGGAGGCCAAAGGACGCCGTGTGATGGAGGCTGTAAATGGAGTTACTGCTGAGGTCATAAAAAGTGGTGGAGATGTGAGGGCGTGGCTGCAGAGTCTCTCGAAAGCTCTGAAGGATGAGCTCCTGTTCAGAGAAGAACCCTGTCTGGATCATGGAGAAAAACAAGACCTGGAGTTTCTTCAGAGCGTCGTCATAAACGCACTGACCGCTGCTGTGTCCAAGTTAAAGGAGAACCTCCAGACAGTTCCTGACCTGGATCTTGAGAGCTTCAGGAACAAGCCACAGGAGATCATGATGGAACATCTATGTGGATGTTGCTGGGCGCAGTGCCCCTTCTGTCATGCCATCTGCACCAACACAATGGAGGACCACGCTGGAGATCACAGTGTTCGCTTCCATCGGAACTGCGGCATTATGGGATGGTCCTTCATGTTCTCTAATGAACTTGGAGTGGAGTTCTGCACCACCGCTGTTTCCTCCAATATGTTCTTCCGTACAAAAGACAAAGTCATTCCATTTAAAGATTACAGGAGTGCAGGAGGAGAACATGCCAAATGGAACATCTGCCGCGATGACTCTGAGATGCCATACTGGAAGTGGTTCCTGTGCAGGTTCCAGAAAGATCTGGAAAATCATTACGGCAAACGATTTGGGGAACAAACCATTCCTGAGGAATGGAGGGAGCTGAGCAAAGAGACGGCTGTGGGAAGTTTGAGTGAGATGTGAAGGTGGAGAACCTGCTAAAGCTCATCAGAGGGTTCAGGTTGCAGTCAGAGAGTGTGAGGGTCATGGTTCCAGCAGCAGGAGCTGGTTAGTTCTGGAAGTTGAGATCACCTGGTAGAACTGCACCTGAACCTGCTGGTCTGGAACCGATAGCTCAGCCTCCATCTTTATGAACACCTCCACCGCGGGTCCAGAGGGGTCCAAATCAGAACCGGACATTAGTTCCTCTGATGTCCATAAAGTTCAGGAACCGTTTGATGACATCATGTCCGTTTGGTTTTATTATAGTGCGGCGAGCGCGGCGTGAGCTTTAATACTCGGTTTCACACTCACGCCTGCAGCTTCCTTCAGCTTCGTTCCTCACGCTTCAGCCTCGGTTTAACCTTTACTCTCCTTTTTAACTCTCACGCCTGTGATTTGGTATGTTCTTTTTTAACGACTGTAGATTATTTCTTGTACAAATGAGGAGTTTTAAATCATGTTTATTAAAAATCAAACTTTAGATCAATTAATTCAGGATCAGAATCTCTTTACTGTCATTATAGCAGGTATAACGAAATTAAGGTGCCATACTTTCGGTGTCACACACTAAAATTTACACAAACAAAGAGATTTAAAAGATAGCACTATAATTTACAATTTACAAAACTTTTGAAGAAAGAAAAATTATTTAAAAGAGTATAAACCTGTACAACCTGAGTGAATGTATTTGTATATTGCAGGTTGTTTTTATATTGCACGTTCAAAAATGTAGAGAACTGAGTGAATTGTTATAAATAAATAATAAATGTGAAAGTTTATAATGCGGTTAGTTCCCGTTCAGCGGTTGGGTGGAAGCTGTTCCTGAGCCGCTTTGTTTTTGTTTTTTTTTGCTCTGTAACGTCGACCTGATGGCAGCAGTTGTAGGAGACGGTGACCGGGGTCAGAACGGTCTGTAAGAATTTTGAGAGCTGTGTACATCCTCCAGGGTGAAGAGAGAGCATCCAAAGATCTTTTCTGCAGACCTCACAGTCCTCTGTAGTTCTGAACCTCTGCAACAATGTTCCTCACATCCAGATTCTGCATCCAGATTCAGAACCAACCGCAGAACCTCCAGAACCATGAAACCACACACACACACATTTCATAATTTATTTTTAAAGTTTATAATTGAATCGAAATGAAACTGTTAATAAATAAAGATTAAAGAATTAAACTGTTTATTCCACTATAACGCGACACAACAGTTACCATGGCTACGTCGAAGGCTTCCGGATCAGTACCGGATGTGACGCTGAGGGTAGGCTCTGGAGGAGAACAGCTGGAGGTGTTGGAGTTGTGATTAAAGCGCGTGGAGCAGAACTTCAGCTTCAGCTTCATCTGACCTGCAGAGAGCCGCGAGCGTTCCACGGTCAGAACCTTCATCATCATCATCATCATCATCATCATCATCATCACACACACACGCTCTGCTAACGCTAACGGCGCGGCGCAG
>JAFMOC010000144.1:895000-1022500 GCA_019802505.1 Corydoras sp. C115 | reverse complement strand
TCACCATCAGTTCAGAGTGTAAACAGGGCTGGAGAACCTTAAACCAAGGAGCCGGTGGACCCTCAAACAGGTATTATTTATAATCTGGATATTTTAATATTTGCACCGTTTGTGACTTCCTGTTGGTTCTCTGTCTGTATCTCTGGTGGTCTCTGGGGATCATCTCAGTGATTCATACTTTCCTACCTTCAGTAAAAGGAGAAGTGAAACATTCTTGGTCCCCTTTCTCCTCCTCTTTCTCCTCTCGCTCTGTGTCTTTCTCCTGATCTGCAGCAGAACGTGAGAAGGTCTCTGTCTTCTGGGTCTCTGACTGGAAGTCTTCATACTGTGAGGAGTGATCATGGAGAAGAACCTGTGTCCTCCGGGGTCCATCAGAGACGCTCTGCTGAAGCTCTGCATCCCCACGGGCTCTACAAAACGCTCTGAGGACGGAGGTGAGCGGGAGGTGCACTCAGGACCTCTCAGACAGTTTTTTTTTTTCAGAGTGATGGTTAATAATAGTGCAGATCTTTAGAACCCTTGGAAACCGGACTGCGAGTCTGTAACGGTCAGGAGAGGACCGATGTGACCGATGTCAGTGTAGCTTTAGCAAACGGTCGTACAAAACTCACCAGATCATGAAGAACCCGAATAATGACGCAGGAACCTTTTAGAACATTTTTGCTGTGACATCACGTGGAACCATGTGATCTGTACTGTCAGATTCACACTCTGGATGTTTAAGGTTCTCACAATAAGAACTTCAGTAACGAATACTCGTTAACGGACCGGGGGTTGACCTCACCGTCTGAATCGGGTCAGGATTCAAAAGAACATCCCGTCTGAAAAGTGCAGCGTCAGCGCAAATGAATAAAAGAAACGAGCTGACATCTGACTCACTACAGCGCCACCTGGCGTCAACATCCTCCATCTCATCAATCAGATCGATCACCAAAACCCTGCCACACCATCAGACATCACCAACTGCATCCAACATCCATCAACACCTTCAAACACCAGCACCCTCCATCTGAACACAGAACCATCAGTCAGGAGAGTGAGTGAGTGTGAGTGTGTGTGTGTGTGTGTTAGTGTGAGTGTGAGTGTATAAATGCAGTACTTGCACAGTGTTCTGATTCAGAAATAGAACATCTTTTTAATGCTTGATCAGAGGGAAAGTCGAGCTCCTCTGTTGTTCAGATCAGATCCTCAGGCGTTCCTGTAATGTTCTGAGTGAAGGAGATCCTGATCCACTTTGGTGGAAAATGCTCTAAAGATTGATCTTGTAGTGAGAGGAGATGCAGAAGATCACAGATCTCAGGATTAAACATGTTAAAAAGGTGAAATGTTTGTGCAGATGGAGTAGAAAAACAGGAACCATCGTGTTCTCCTGGCATTTTTTTTGCTCGAGGTAAACAAAGTTCTCCCAAGCAGTGATGATGATGATGATGATGAAGGATGGTGGTGATGGTGATGATGATGAAGGATGATGATGGTGATGATGATGATGATGATGATAATGGTGAATGTTTGCAGAGACGGGATTGGTGGAGAGTACTGTGGGGCCGCTTCAGGATTGGTCAGCAGGGCTGTGGATCACTGTGTGTATAGTTCTGATTGGCTCCCTGTTCTGCACTCTACTGTTGTGTCTTATTATCTACACACAACACTGCAATCGCAAAGGTATGAACACACACACTCCCACTAAATTAATGGTGTTTTTTTGTGTCTGTGGTGTTTTTTTGTGTCTTTGGTGTTTTTTTTGTGTCTGGGTTGTTTTTTGTATCTGGAGTGTTTTGTGTCTGTGGCGTTTTCATTTCTGTGGCATTTTTTTGTGCCTGTGTTTTTTTTTTGGTGTCTGGTGTTTTTTTGGTGTCTGTGGCGTTTTCATTTCTGTGGTGTTTTTGTTGTCTCTGTGGTGTTTTTGTTTTCTCTGTGGTGTTTTTTGGTGTCTCTGTGGTGTTTTTGTTTTCTCTGTGGTGTTTTTGTTGTCTCTGTGGTGTTTTTGTTTTCTCTGTGGTGTTTTTGTTTTCTCTGTGGTGTTTTTTGGTGTCTCTGTGGTGTTTTTGTTTTCTCTGTGGTGTTTTTGGTGTCTCTGTGGTGTTTTTGGCGTCTCTGTGGTGTTTTTTTTGGTGTCTCTGTGGTGTTTTTTGGTGTCTCTGTGGTGTTTTTTTTGGTGTCTCTGTTCAAGTTCAAGTTCAAGTAATTTATTTATATAGCGCTTTTTACAACAGTACATTGTCACAAAGCAGCTTTACAGAATGAAAAGCCTTTAAACCCCCAAAGAGCAAGCCGAAGCTTGAGGAAGAAACCTTGGGAGGACCGAGACTCAGTGGGGGACTCATCCTCCTTGAGCGGCCGGGCAGCAACAACAGTGTAGAACAGCCATGTCCAGATATTAAACAAATGGAAAAACTAACAACTAGAAAACTATATGTGAGTCCATTAGGGGGCGTCCTGCAGGACCGCCTTGTCAGGATCCATACAGTATTCGTAAGCAGAGCCATGGATCTCCAGGAAGCCGGGGGACACCTCAAAAGAAACAGACAAAGGAAGGGAGTTAGAGCTAATAATAAAGCACGGCATTTAATTAATAAGTAATTAATTGACACAGTGCAGCATGTGACTCCGGCATCACTGACTAAAGCAGCATAACTAAAAGAGGCAGATACTGTGGTGTTTTTGGTGTCTCTGTGGTGTTTTTGGCGTCTCTGTGGTGTTTTTGGCGTCTCTGTGGTGTTTTTTTTGGTGTCTCTGTGGTGTTTTTTGGCGTCTCTGTGGTGTTTTTGTTTTCTCTGTGGTGGTTTTTGGTGTCTCTGTGGTGTTTTTGTTTTCTCTGTGGTGGTTTTTTTTGGTGTCTCTGTGGTGTTTTTGTTTTCTCTGTGGTGTTTTTTGGTGTCTCTGTGGTGTTTTTTGGTGTCTCTGTGGTGTTTTTGGTGTCTCTGTGGTGTTTTTTTGGTGTCTCTGGTGTTTTTGTTTTCTCTGTGGTGTGTTTTGGTGTCTCTGTGGTGTTTTTGGTGTCTCTGTGGTGTTTTTTTGGTGTCTCTGTGGTGTTTTTGTTTTCTCTGTGGTGTGTTTTGGTGTCTCTGTGGTGTTTTTGGTGTCTCTGTGGTGTTTTTTTGGTGTCTCTGGTGTTTTTGTTTTCTCTGTGGTGTTTTTTGGTTTCTCTGTGGTGTTTTTTTTGGTGTCTCTGTGGTGTTTTTTTTGGTTTCTCTGTGGTGTTTTTTGGTGTCTCTGTGGTGTTTTTGGTGTCTCTGTGGTGTTTTTTTGGTGTCTCTGTGGTGTTTTTGTTTTCTCTGTGGTGTTTTTTGGTTTCTCTGTGGTGTTTTTTTTGGTGTCTCTGTGGTGTTTTTTTTGGTTTCTCTGTGGTGTTTTTTGGTGTCTCAGTGGTGTTTTTGGTGTCTCTGTGGTGTTTTTGTTTTCTCTGTGGTGTTTTTTGGTGTCTGTGGTGTTTTTGTTTTCTCTGTGGTGTTTTTTGGTTTCTCTGTGGTGTTTTTTTTGGCGTCTCTGTGGTGTTTTTTGGTGTCTCTGTGGTGTTTTCTCCCCTTTGTGTGGTTTAGCTCGAGAAGTTGTCCTTGTGTTTAAACACTCGATTTAAAGCTGAAAGCTTTTCTGAAGTGATAGAGTTAATGGTGCCGCTGTCAGAGCGCCTCCTGCTGCTCAGGGCTGTTAGGAATGGGCTTGTTGAGGGAGATGAAGGAGGTATTGATTGGTGCTGCGGTTTTTGTGTGCTGACCAATCATGTGGATCTATGGTCTTGTGACTGTATTTGATCCTCCCATAGGTCAAAGGAACTCTGGTTCTTCTTCAGTTCCTGCTACACCTTCATTTCAGCAGAACGGCGGAACCCAGAGTTTGCTAGCAGCTCTGCAGCAGAAGGAAGCTTACTCTAACTCCTGTTCTCATGTTAATGGAACCACACCACATGGTCCTGACTGTGAACGTGACTGGGGGCGGGGTTTATGTGACATGAGGGCGGAGCATGCGGTTCCACTGCCCGCTACAGAACTTGGAGACTCTGCTCTTGTAACAACTAAAACTGCAGCCTGTGGTTCATGTTTATCACCGGGCTCCATAAGACCTGCAGACCTGGAGCCAGAAGGGGGCGTCCCCTCCCACAAAGGGAGACACGGCTTAAAGTGTTAAACCACTGTTATGACATCACAAAACCACTCCACCATCATTACCCATCAACCCCCTCCACACCACCACCATGCACATAAACAATGCAATCTGCAACGGTTATGCACCCCCCCCCCCCCCCCCCCCCCCAAAGATAATCACCACTGTGACCCACCACCACACTGACATTACCCCCCACACTGACATTACCCCCCACACCCACCACCACACTGACATTAACCCCCCACACTGACATTACCCCCCCACACCCACCAACACACTGACATTACCCCCCACACCCACCACCACACTGACATTAACCCCCCACACTGACATTACCCCCCACACCCACCACCACACTGACATTAACCCCCACACCCACCACCACACTGACATTACCCCCCACACCCACCACCACACTGACATTACCCCCCACACCCACCACCACACTGACATTAACCCCCCACACTGACATTACCCCCCCACACCCACCAACACACTGACATTACCCCCCACACCCACCACCACACTGACATTAACCCCCCCACACTGACATTACCCCCCACACCCACCACCACCCCCCCACACTGACATTACCCCCCCACACCCACCAACACACTGACATTACCCCCCACACCCACCACCACACTGACATTAACCCCCCCACACTGACATTAATCCCCCCCGCCCCCCGTATGAACTAAGAGACCTGGTCCAGGTGCTCTGCTCCTCCTGCACTCAGAACTTTGTTTATATTTTGTATATTTTAATAAATATATTTTATTCTATTTTATGTTCTTACAGAAATGTTGATCAGGTGAACAGGTGTGTAAGAGGGGCGGGGTTTGTTAAAGGCTGTGGGCTCAAACTGAATGATGGGGTTTGTTTTTTAGAAATGGGGTTTAAATGCTAAAATATTTCAATAATACTAAAAATGTTGTCAGTGGAACCTTTCAGGAACCAGTGGAACCTTTCTCATTAAGATTAAATCCTCTGCTCTTGTGTCTTATTGTTTTTTTGGATGATCATCTTTTTAATCTTTAATTCCAGACTTCTGTCTTTGTTTTGAGGTTTGTTATATTGAGGGATTTAATGACTGAACTTAATGAATATGATGTCAGATGCTTATTGTTGCATTGTTGAGGTTCCACTTGTCCCCCGTGTGGCTCTGGGTTAGAACAGCGTTAATGTCTCTGAGAAATCTGAAGGTTTTGTCTCGACTCTCGGGAGGAGAACCTAGACATTCGGTCAGTCAGAGATTTCAGGATTAAAAATGTAAAGGATCTTTTTTTATGACGTGCACGTGAACCTGCTGATGATGTGCGTGTGTTTAGTGATTGTGGGTGGAGCCAGAGCTTTATTTCCTCATGTTGTAAGGGATGATTGACAGGTCTTTTGTGGTGTTTGATGTTTTAAATTTATTCCTGTAATTTGAACGAACCGGTTTACTGAAGTGAAACGTGAGAACGTGTGTTACATTCTCCCTGCACACTCCACAACTTCAGAAGGTTCTGAGGTCGGGGCGGTTCTGTCCCCCGGACGGGTCGGTCCCGGTCCTTTCGGGGCTCCAGATTAAAGTGGAGTTGAAAGGCTCAGGTTTCAGAAGGTCATTAATAATAATGAGGGACTAAAATGGAGTTCTGAGATGAGAACTGCGCAGTGTGTTGTCCGGGTGTGTATTGTGTGATGTGGAGTGTGTTGTGTTTGGTTTCGATGGTGACGGCTGCAGAGCGGATTAGATTTAAAACACACCGCCGAGCCGGTTCAACAGGAAACAAACCCACAGCGTTGATCGATCTGTAAACACTCGGGGGGGGCTCCAGTTTAAACCAGGGTCCACGCACCATTTTAGATTGGTGCCTTTCTTGGCCTTTGTTCCGTTGGTTCTGTGTTCCGTTGGTTCTGTTCTGGTGTAGAACATTCTGATGTAGATCGTAATGCAGAGCGACGTTCTGATCAGAGTGAGAGTTTGTAGAAACCAGAAGAGAATAGAACTTTTCAAACAGGTCTGATTCCTGAACTTAAATGAACTCTGGAATGTGTTGATGGTTGGAAGGTGTTTGCGGTTGGAAGGTGATGGTTCATAGGTGTTGATGGTTCATAGGTGTTGATGGTTCATAGGTGTTGATGGTTGGAAGGTGTTGATGGTTGGAAGGTGTTGATGGTTCATAGGTGTTGATGGTTGGAAGGTGTTGATGGTTGGAAGGTGTTGATGGTTCATAGGTGTTGATGGTTGGAAGGTGTTGATAGTTGGAAGGTGTTGATGGTTCATAGGTGTTGATGGTTGGAAGGTGTTTGCAGTTGGAACCTGCCATTCTAAAAAAAACTCTGAGACGTGTGTGACCTCTGACCCCGAGCTTAGACACAAAAGTGAAAGTAAGAAAATGAAACGTGATTGAGATTTCTTTTGCGTGAGGACGTAAATTATTCTCTGACCTCCTTCAGATCTTTACTTTATAGAGTCTTTACTTTCATGCCCCCCCCCCCACACACACAGTCCTTTATCCTTTATTTCAGCAGATACACCTCTATATCCTCAGTTACACTGACCAATCACACTGACCACTCAGATGAACGTTCATTACTTCAGCCTCAGATAAATGAGGAATCTGTTTTCACCTCAGAACACAGAACACCGATCAGAGATCAGATAAGATCAGATCAGATCAGCAGGTTCTAAAGAAACGAGAGAGCAGGAGAGAGAGACGGTGGGTCTGAGGTCTCGTACCCGATGTCTGCAGCAGTCTTTCAGGTAAAACGGAACCTTTATTTCTTTATACACTGTGACACAGATCAGAACCCAAACACCAAGTCAATCTATCACTGGACACACACACACACACACACACACTCTATATGGGGCAATTTGGAGAATTAAATTGACTTGATCAATTGTTTTTGGACTGTGGAAGGAAACTGGAGAACCCGGAGGAAACTCACATGGACACGGGGAGAACATGAAAACTCCACCCAGATGGGGATTCAAACCAGGAATCCCTAGTGCTGAGAGGAGAACATGCTAAACCACTAACCCACTGTGCCGCCCAGGACCAAACCCTTTCGAGGTTTTAATTGCTGTGATCAGTGGATTTGAGGTTAAATCTCATTTTTAAAATAAATTACTTTGGAAGTGCGGTACTTTTTTTGGTCATGGTAGCATACGACTTCACATCGTTAGACATCATTAGATTAAATTCATTTAATGAGTGTAAAGAAATTCTACACTGTGTTAGAGAAATTTCGTTCATTGCTGGTCATGTGATCATGTGTTTTATACACAACCTTCATGACTTTACATTTAGATCAATCAAAAACATTTTAACGTTTACATAAATAACGTGTTCCATTAAAAAAAACATTAAATGTGATTTTGGGACCCCCGTAGTGCCCTATCTGCTCTGTGGGGTCCTGATCATCAGAGAACATACCAAAGCGGACTAACAGAGTCTGTAGAGGAACCGATGGACGATCCAGAACCCACGTTGGTCATCTGTCCATCTTCTGCAGCGATATCTGATCTGATCTGATCTGAACCTGACTTACAGCCCGAACACCATTCCATTCACAAACAAAGCTCCCCCCCCCCCGGCGTGAACACGCTCATCAGGAAACATGCAAACGTTTAATGTGCATCAAAGTAAAGACGGTCCATGTTTAACATCTGATTATTGAAATTCAGCTAAATCCCCTCATTTTGAGTGAGATTTGTAATTAAAATAGATTTCCATTCATTTAATCAAACACAAGAAAACAACAATTAAATATAAAGTTCAGATTGATTTGAGTTGAAACGAGGGGCGGAGCAACTTCACACCACAAAGTTTCCACTTCAAAAGGTCAGTTTAATTAAATTAAAGAGTCGTGGTTCTGATTCATGCTGCAGCGTTCGCACTGAAGCTTGCTGAGCAGCAGCATTCTTTCTCATGGTGTCATTTCTTCATTACGATTTGGACCTATCCCAGTCACACAGCTTCATTTATCTTTTAAAAATCCAGCAGAACTCGTCTGTTCAGCAGACATTCTGAACACGTCGTTGACATCAAAGATAGAATCTGTAATTATAACCCAATACTGCAGCGATAACGATAACGATAACGATCATAATAATGATCATAACAACTTTAATCATCTGAACTTTAATAACTAAATCGTTTCATCATTAAATAATTGAATGAATCATTACAGTTCTCTCTCTCTCTCACACACACACACACACACACACACACACACACACACGGGGAAACAGATCATTTACATCTGAAAACACACACACATATACGTACACTCTCTCTCTTTCTCTCTCTCTCTCTCTCTCTCAATTTTCAATTTCAATTTAAAAGCATTAAATTATACTTTTGTTTTGCACAAAGCTGGTTTACAAAATAAAAATAAAATAAAAAATAATTCCAAATTTACAAAATTACAAAAATGTACATAATATACAAATACAATGAAATAGTATAATATATACATATATAAATATTTAAATAAAAGTAGAGGTGTGTGTGTGTGTGTGTGTGTGTGTGTGTGTGTGTGTGTGTGTGTGTGCAGCACTGTATACATACACTGTATACATACACAGTCTCTCTCTCTCTCTCTGTCTCTCTCTCTCTCTCTCTGTCTCTCTCTCTGTCTCTCTCTCTGTCTCTCTGTCTCTCTCTCTCTCTGTCTCTCTCTCTCTCTGTCTCTCTCTCTGTCTCTGTCTGTCTCTCTGTCTCTCTGTCTCTCTCTCTCTCTGTCTCTCTCTCTCTCTGTCTCTCTGTCTCTCTCTCTGTCTCTCTGTCTCTCTCTCTGTCTCTCTCTCTCTCTTTCTCGCTCTCTCTCTCGCACTCTCTCTGTCTCTCTCTCTCTCTCTCTGTCTCTCTCTCTCTCTGTCTCTCTCTCTCTCTCTCTCTCTCTCTCTCTCTCTCTCTCTCTCTCTCTCTCTGTCTCTCTCTCGTTCCTGAGCTGAAGTTGATGAAGTTAATTTTAATAAATGAATTGGAGCGCGTGCAGTGAGTGGGTCTGTGTGTTAGAACATGGTGGAACGTTAGGCCGCAGGTCCTTTAAGGTTCTTCATTGTGTTTTGTTGATGGATGGAGAACGGTTTCAGGTCTAATGGAGTTGGTTGGTGTTCTTATGAAACGTTCTCTCGGAGCGCCGCTGTACTGCGTCAGTTCTATATTTGTGGTTCAGATCGAGATGTTCTTTAGTTTTTAGGTCGTCATGACGTGAACATTTCTGATTAAATCCCAGCTAAGAACACTGCAGAATGTTAGAACTCCGTTCTCTTCTGACTGAAGCATGTAATGAGAGAACCACAGAAACTTTAAATAAGGTGTTAATTAAGTAATTAATCATAATGAAGTGTTTTTAGACCAACACGGCCTCATCTCTGCAGTCACCAACCAACCCCAGCCATCCCTGCAGCAACCACAATGTTCTGCATGCTTCCTGGAGGAGACCCGGGCACTCACTACAGTTCCTCGACCCCGACGACACGCTGGTGGAGTGGAACGGCTGGTACCGGGTGTTCTTTCAGGGATCCAGCGCTCAGCTCACTGAGTGGTGTGTTAGCTACATGTCATGTGGAGGCTACACCCCGCTATCACTTGGAGGATCTCACCCACAGGTGGGAGATGGTATCGTCACTCGAGATGTTTATGGATCTTCAGGTTGTACCGTCTACAAATCCAACCCAATCGAGGTGAAGGCCTGTCCTGGAGATTACTACGTCTATAAATTAGTTAAGTATCCAAGTCAGCCTCGTCCTAAACTTTACTGTTGTTTTATTGATTGTTCTTTTTCTGTGGAACCCTGTGGAACACTGTGGTAACTACAGCGATCTGGATCAGACCTGGAGAGCCACCAACGTCTCAGAACCTTTACGATTCCTCCTACAGTCTTAAGGGTCCTGTTGGTGGTCCGCACACTGCGACGGCTGGTACCGACTGCTCTATCGGGGACGGAACGTACGGAACCGAGGTCCCTCTCTGGAGGAACAGTTCTCACCCACAGCAGGTTGAGGGTGGAACCAGCACCTTCAGCATGGAACCAGTGTCCTGTCCAGAGGTAGAGTTACACTGCTGCACACCTCTGTGGATTTGCAGAACCATGTTCTATGATGTGTAAAGAACCGAGAACTAGAACTAAAAAGCCCATCTGTGTAGAGGTGGAGAAAATAAGAATTGGTGCTGGAAGGTGGTTTGTGCAGAATTCGGACCAGACCTGTAACCGGACCAGACTGGTACTGAAGGCTACAGGATTTCCTTTGTGTTTTGTGCAAATGTAGTTCTCTACAAGAATGTGCTCTGATATACAGAACCTAAATGAAGAACTGTGCTGAACTGTGTTCATAAGGTGTGTGTGTGTGTGTGTGTGTTCTGCTTAGAAGAACATACAATGAGCTTTAGGTTTTAATATAAAGTTAATGAATTGAAGCGTGTGCGTTGTTTTCTTTTTCTGTGTATGATCCACCAACGCGGAACTTTCCGTTCGATGGTGTGAGATGGAGTCTGAAAACATTCCATTGTTCTGCAAAGTGAAGACTAGAACTCTGAGACCTGTTGCACTGGTATTTCCCATCACTTCCTCCATCACTTACAAGAAACCGTTTAAAAGAGATTTTTGGCAAAAGTATCGAAGCAATTTGACATGGAGATGGACGCGAGCTGGTGGAGCCTGTTCTGGACAAAGCATTCTTCACATGGTTTCCTTAGTTCCAGATCCGCCTCCAATCAGAACCACTGATATAAAACTGACACTGCGCTGCAGGAACCTTCACCTGATGCTGCAGAGGCTCCAGCATCTCAACTAGGGGTTCATCTTACCCCAGAGAAGCTGCGGTGGCCGAGAGAGAGAGAGACGGACCGGACGCTGAGGTGGCTCTGCAGTGGCTTCTCAGGTACTGACAGTACTGACCATCATTACATTATCAGAACATTTAAAATCCAGCATTAATTACATCATCAAGTCCTCATTCCACTGTTTATTAATACAATACATTATATATTAAAGTCTCCATGATGATGATGATGATTAAAACTTTTCTCTGGCAGATGAATTTTGGACACAGTGATTAATAATGAGGTGTCTGATTCTGATCTTTGTGCCGCTGCTGTTAATGAGAAATGGTAATGTATAACACACACACACACACACACACACACACAGCATATCCGCTGACTTTGATATTTAAAAGGATCTTTATTAGCAGCGCTGGGCAGCACCTTCAGTCCTGCACAATCAGCTCTGCCCTCAGAACACACTGACCGTCTCACTCACAACAACCCTGCCATCAACATGTCATCATTACATTCAACTTTAATCAACTTTATTCTCATTGAGCAGAGAAAACAAAAACCGGGACAATGAACTGATTATTTCCAAACATTATGAACATTATGAACATTTACAGACTGTACGGTACAGACGGGCATGAATGAAATTAATATAGAATTACTGAAGAGTTCTACATTTGTTCGTTATTGTTTTGCAGTGTAATTAGTGCAATAGTGAAATCATCACATGTGCAATACTTTATTGCTGTGCAATCTGATGTTTCATATCGCCCCCCCCCCCCCCCCGTATTATAAGTCATGTACATAATTAAGTAGTTTGTTTTATTTGATTTTATTTTCTATATACTGATTTCTAATTCTATTACATTTATTTAAAGTTCTTCTCTTAATAGATTCTCTATATAGATCTATCTTTTTAACTTTCACTTTTGCTGCTAAAGATGTGAATCCCCCCCCCCCATTGTGGGACCAATAAAGGCTTGACTTATCTCATCTCATCTTTTATCTCATCTCATCTTTTATCTTGGTTCTAGTTCCTGCTGTTCTGGAGTTTATATTAAAGCAGTAATGCAGAGGGGGCGTGGCTTATTCACAATAATACTCAACCTCAGTGTCTTATTACTTCAATTAAATCTTACAAACACACTAAAATAAAAAGTTTTTCTTAAAGTAAACATTAGTCGCTGAATAACAGAATGCCAGTTTCTGTAGCAATCAAACACTGCCATCTAGTGGCCAAAACAGCTGCAACAGATTTATTGCTGATCAGCAATAAATTATTAATCTGTCTTTATATTAATGATTAATTAAGGTATTTACTTTTGTTGCTGATGTACTTTGTTCTTGCTGAATTGGGTTTAGTTTTTAAATATGTTTCGAGTTTATACAGAATGTTCTAAAACAGTGAATGATCTGTGATAAATGTTCATGTTCTCTAATTCCATCATTTTTATATTAAATCTGATTTTTACAGCGGGGCAGATGAAAGCACAGACCACAGGTAAATATCAATTAAATCATCAATCATTACGTCCAACATTCCACTGCCATCTGACTGAAATGCTGCTGCTGCTGGGGCTCGATGTGCAGGGGGTGGGGGTGAGGGTGAGGGTGGGGTGGGGTGGGGGTGCTATCAGTGCTTTTGAGTAAACTGCAGACATGTGAGGGTGTCTGTTTGAATCAGGTTCTGTTGTATCAGTGAAGGGTGATCTGAGGTTCTGTGGGATGGTTTTTGTCTGGTTCTAGATCAGCTGTCCACACTTTCTGACCCGGGATCGACTTTTTCCAGTGGACGGGTCATGTGATCTACCAGAATGCATCTGTTTTTTAAACTTTAATGCTGAAAGCTGTTGACACTCATCATGTAGATAGTTCAGTAGATAGATGGTACCTCTGCATTAATAAGAAATAAGATACAATTATTTTATTAAATTAACGCTGGTTCTCTTCGTTTTTACAGTGGAACAGATGAAAGCTCAGACCAGAGGTAAATATTAATTAAATCATTAATCATTAGATCCGACATTCCACTGTCATGTGACCGCAAGAAACCAGTACATTTATCAACCTGTATCAATAAAATAAATCAAGATTCATCAATGAGAACAGTTCAGAACCTTTATCAGGAGAACAAGAGAAACTCTTTGCACACAGGAGGAGAACATTAAACACATTAAGGGTTTACCTGACCTGCCCCCCTGTTCCAGCCTCTCATTCACAGGCTCCACCCCCTTGCCCCGCTCCCTCAGTCTGTTGTTCAGTTCTCATGTTGATCAGTTTGATTATCAATAAAGAAATCTTTAAGAAGTCTTTAAAAAGTTTCTATTCTAACGTTCTAGAATCTTTGAATCTACAGACGAGTGAAGCGTTTGATTTGCACTTCTGTTTCTTTAGATGCTCATTGGTCACCAGCTCCATCTACAACCAGCGGGATAGAACTCGTCCAGAACACGAGTACGTCTAACGGTCAGTCCACATCATCACTGCTTTAGATTCATTTATTTATACAGTACAGAACCTTTATCAGGAGAACAGTTCAGAACCTTTATCAGGAGAACAGTTCAGAACCTTTATCAGGAGATCAGTTCAGAACCTTTATCAGGAGAACAGTTCAGAACCTTTATCAGGAGAACAGTTCAGAACCTTTATCCAGGAGAACAGTACAGAACCTTTATCTGGAGAACAGTTCAGAACCTTTATCAGGAGAACGCTTCAGAACCTTTATCAGGAGAACGCTTCAGAACCTTTATCAGGAGAACGCTTCAGAACCTTTATCAGGAGAACGCTTCAGAACCTTTATCAGGAGAACGCTTCAGAACCTTTATCAGGAGAACAGTTCAGAACCTTTATCTGGAGAACAGCACAGAACCTTTATCAGGAGAACAGTACAGAACCTTTTTGGTGCATTAGTAATTTTTCATGGTTCTGTTCTAACAGTCTCAAGTCTAGAAATCCCAGACTATGACCCCTGTGAGAACTACACGGTTCTGGATGACCTCTGGAGGGCGGCGTACTCTTACTACAGTAATGGGTACTACATGTCGGGCTGGTCTGGTTACTATGGCAGCCATGACGACAGCGCTGTAGAGTGGAACGGATGGTACCGTTTGTATCTTCAGGAGCAGAACGCACAGCTGTCGGAGTGGTGTGTGGAATACATAACATCTGGCGGGTACACGGCCCTCCTGATTGGTGGAACCCATCCTCTGATTAAAGATGGGATAGTACAGAGAGACGTCTGTGCCCCCGATGGTTTCTACAGTATGTACTGCGGTTACTACAGATCCAGTCCAATCCAAGTTAAAGCTTGTCCCGGGAATTATTACGTCTACAATCTGGTCCAGCCGTCCATCCCCCTGTCCTGGCCCGTCTACAGTACAGGTATGTGCCCCCCCCCCCCAATCTCGCTGCTGAACCGTGACCACCATTTTTACTCTTAATGTAAGCTAACCGTCAGTTGTGTGGTTTCCTGGTCAGTTGCTCAGGTCAGTCCGTCGTATGATCCGTGTGAAGTTTACACCACGCTGGATCAACCGTGGAGAGCCACCGATCAACCGGGACAGGGCATCTGTGACTCCTACTTTGACTGGAACGGGTGGTACCGCCTTCTTCATCATGGGAGGAACATCCGGATGCCCGAGAGCTGTGTGGACGTGTACAGATGTGGTACTTACTACCCCCTGTGGCTGAATGGTCCTCACCCGGAGGTAGAAGACGGAGTCGTTACCCGGCAGGTCTGTGCCAACGCCGGGTACGACTGCTGCTATTTCAAATCCCCTCCGATCCGAGTCAAAGCCTGTCCGGGAAACTACTACGTCTACGAGTTTGTTAAAACGATTTACTGCAACATGGCGTACTGTGCAGGTACTGTGAGTTTGGGTTGCAGGGTTCTGAGATTGAGTACACTTTAACAGGTTCTCATGCTTCCTGAATTTCTCCTTTCAGATTCCAGCACCATCAGTCCGATTCCCACAACGGCACCTAACGTTACAGACGTCGCCCTGAGCACCAGTGAGAGCTTTTTAAACAGCAGAGAGCAACTCTTTATTTCTGTAAACTAAAACCAAATGATTCTGTTAACGTTGCTTTTCAGCGACCGGTCCAGAATACGACCCCTGTGAGATCTACACCGAGCTCAATGACAGCTGGAGGGCGGCGTACTCGAACTACGGTTACGGTTATTACGCGCAGGGCTGGTCCGGTTACTACAGCAGTCATGATGACGGTTCTGTTGAGTGGAACGGATGGTACCGTCTGTATCTTCAGGGACAGGACGCACAGCTGCCCGAGTGGTGTGTGGGATACATAACATCTGGTGGGTACACTCCACTCCTACTCCAAGGCTCACATCCTCTGATAAAGGATGGTATCGTCACCCGAGAAATCAATGGAGTCACAACCTACGGTTACTACGATTATTACTATTACTACGGTTACTACGGTTACTATGGTTACTACTATGGTCAGTGTGCTTACTACAGCTCAAACCCAATACAAGTTAAAGCCTGTCCTGGACACTACTACGTCTACAAACTTGTACAGCCCAACCTATCGATTCCGTTGCCGGTGTATGCTGCAGGTACTGAACTCTTATTACTCAACCTATTTGATTTTATTAAAACATTAAAGTGTTAAATAAAATAGTATATTTTTGTTTGTATTCTCAATGGCAGTTCAGTCCACTAATCCTTCTTATGGCTACGATCCCTGCCGTGACTATGTCCCTCTGGATCAACCCTGGAGGTCCACCAACGCATCAGGACTGGGGATTTGTGATTATGGCTTTAACTGGAACGGGTGGTACCGCCTGCTCCACCACGCTATGGACGTCAGGATGCCTGAGAGCTGTGTGGACGTCAACAGATGTGGTACTTACTACCCTCTGTGGCTCAACGGCCCTCATCCCGAGGTACAGGATGGGATAGTCACCAGGCAGGTCTGCGCTAATGCCGGGTACGACTGCTGCTTCTTTAAACCCACACCGATCCGTGTCAAAGCCTGTCCTGGAAGCTACTACGTCTACGAGTTGGTCAGGCCGCCGTTCTGCAACATGGCGTACTGTGCAGGTACTTGTGCAGAGTCTGAATTACGTTCAGTGTTTCATCTCTGATGCCATTTTAAGAAACATTTATTTTGTTTTTCTTCTTTAGACTCAAACTCCATAACTCCAACTTTAGCACCACCGACCGAATCAACGCTGACGCCGCGTAGGTCTCCACTTTGTTCTTTGGAGTGGATCATTTTAATGTATGATACAGAAGGCTCGTCTAAATCATGTTTTGTGTCCAGTTCCATCAGTGGGCGTGTCCTCCACACCTGATCAATCAGCACTGGATCCTTGTGACAGCTACACTGTGCTTAATCAATACTGGAGAAGTTCCAACTATTACTACAGCTACAACGGTTACTCCAGTGAGACTGCACACGATGACACGCTGGTGGAGTGGAACGGCTGGTACCGGGTGTTCCTTCAGGGATCCAGCGCTCAGCTCACTGAGTGGTGTGTTAGCTACATGTCATGTGGAGGCTACACCCCACTATCACTTGGAGGATCTCACCCACAGGTGGGAGATGGTATCGTCACTCGAGATGTATATGGATCTTCAGGTTCCGCCTGCACCGCCTACAAATCCAACCCAATCCAGGTGAAGGCCTGTCCAGGAGATTACTACGTCTATAAATTAGTTAAGCCAGATGTTTCAGCCCCGATGGCGACCTACTGTGCTGGTACGAGGTCTATTATCTGAATGAAAATAAATTTCCAAATCCTTTAGCAAACTTTTTTTTTTTTCCTTGAACATGAACTTTATTGGTTTTAAAGTCTCTTTCTGTTCCTTCTGACAGTTACTGTAAACCGACCCAGTTATGATCCCTGTGACACCTACACTCCTCTGGACCAACCCTGGAGATCCACTAATGGGTCTGGAATGAACCTTTGTGATCAGTACTTTAACTGGAACGGGTGGTACCGCCTGCTCCACCACGGGATGGACGTCAGGATGCCCGAGAGCTGTGTGGACGTGTACAGATGTGGTACTTACTACCCTCTGTGGCTCAACGGCCCTCATCCCGAGGTACAGGACGGGATAGTCACCAGGCAGGTCTGCGGTAATGCCGGCTACGACTGTTATTACTTCAGGGCTATCACAATACAAGTCAAAGCTTGTCCAGGAAATTACCACGTCTACGAGTTTGTCCGTCCACAATACTGCAACGCGGCATACTGTGCAGGTACCGTCGCTCACGGTGATTCAGTTTGCAAATGCATCCGATTTTTATCTATTATTAAAACTAAATATTTATTTTTAGATGTCAATACCATAACTCCGACCCCGGCTCCAACAACTGTGGCCCCTGAATTCTTATCAACAGGTGGGTTTCTGTGAAAAGCCATTATAATGAATCAGATTCCCAATTAAAGAAAGTTAATTACAGCTGCTTATAAAGTAATTCAGATGTGTTTATGAAGCTCATTTCCAAACCTGAACCCTAAAGATGGAACTGATGTAATGGTGGCAGGAAACAGACTCCTGATATTAGTTTTATAAGAAGCTTTATTTGAAGAGTTAAATATTTCCTTTTTCTGTTCTCACAGCGCTCTCATCCACTGAGTTTGAGTTGGACCCGTGTGAGAGCTACACTGTTCTTGAAGACGCATGGAGAACCAACTATGGTAAATACTGGTACGACAGTCATGACGACACTCTGGTGAACTGGGACGGCTGGTATCGTCTCTTTCTGAACGGACGGAGCGCTCAGCTTCCTGAGTGGTGTGTGAACTATTTCTCATGTGGTGGCTACACCCCTCTGGCGCTTCATGGAACCCACCCACGGATCAGTGACGGCATCGTCACCCGAGAAATATACGGATTCTCCAATGGTCAGTGCCACCAACTGAAGTCCAAGTCGATTCAAGTGAAAGCCTGTGCAGGGAACTACTACACCTACAAACTGGTGAAGCCAGATGTTTCCATCCCCATGCCGACATACTGCACAGGTACAGCCTCGTTCTTCTCTTCTGTCCAGTTCTTGATCACTTGGTTCAGCTCACTGGTTCCATGTTCCAGTTCTTTAGAAGCAGTTTAGACTGTTATAGAAATACAGACGAATTCAAACCTTAATGTATGAATGTGACTTTTATTTGAACACAAAATTTAAACTTAAGGTCCATTAAGACGTTAAATGATGTAATTCATGTTATGTTTTTGGGCCCTCAGTGGCTTTTGACTATCCCAGTTATGACCCCTGTGATCACCACACCACTCTGGATCAACCCTGGAGATCAAGAGATGGAGTTGGATTGGGCATCGTCGATAGCTTGTTCCACTGGAACGGGTGGTACCGCCTGCTCCACCATGGCATGAACATCCAGATGGCAGAGAGCTGTGTTGATGCGGGCAGATGTGGCACCTACTACACAATGTGGATCAATGGTCCTCATCCTGAAGTAGAAGATGGCGTGGTAGCTCGCCAAGTGTGTGCTAATTCAGGATCCGACTGCTGCAACCTGAATTTTCTTGCGATTCAGCTTAAGGCGTGTCCAGGAAACTACACTGTCTACGAGTTGGTGAATCCAGGCTCCTACTATAGCAGTCATATTTACAGTTGGTATTACTACTACAACTACGACTACTACTACAACTATGACTACTACTACAACTACTACTACTACAACTTCTACTACTACTACCATAACTCCCCCATGGCTTACTGCACAGGTACGCAGGTATCTTTGCTCGGTGAGGTATTTGCAGGTAAATGATGGGTTAGCTTATGATGTTGTCTGCTCTGCAGATCCCAGGACCGTCTCCCCAACACCTGCTCCAACAACAGGACTAAGCATGAGTAAGTGACCAACACCAAATGGACACTCTAACATTAAAACAAAGTTACATCCACAATGAAATACATATAAAACTACATTTAAAATGTCCAGAAGCTCCGCCCCCTTCTCTGAAAAAGCAATGTGGGAGCCACAGTTGCAGTTGATGAGACGGCTGTAATGTGTCTCCCACGCAGTGTTGGGATGTGAGGGTGATGTGCTGGTGATGTGAGGGCTCTGCTGAGGGAACACTGGTGTGATGTGAACTTTTCACTGTCCCCTCGAGGACATGGATGTGACTTTATTTCAGTTATCTGGTGGTCTGTTGACTTGGATACATCAGAAAAACTCCTCGTTGAAGTGCTTGTAATTCTTTTGATTAAATCATATTTGGTAATCGTGAGGCTCCGCCCATCCTTTCTCGATGTGATTTCATCAGCGATTTCTGATTCTTTAAAGAACTGAGCTGATGGAATAATTCTAGGGGAATTCATTTATTTTGCATCATTTTCTAATGCTATTAGCCAGGAATTTTTTCCAACCAGGCCTTTGTTTCTACCTTCAGCAACTGCTGAGCAGGATGCTGACCCCTGTTCCAGCTACACGGTTCTCGATGACTCCTGGAGGAGCATCCACAGTTCATACGGTGGATTTGATGACACGGTGACCGACTGGACCGGGTGGTACCGTCTGTATCTCCAGGGATCCAGTGCTCAGATTTCAGAGTGGTGTGTGAGCTACAGGTCATGTGGTGGCTACACCCCACTGGTTCTTGGTGGGTCTCACCCAGAAGTAGAAGATGGCATCGTCACTCGAGAGGTCCATGCCTTTTCGGGGGGCCAGTGTTCTTCGCTTTCCAAATCCCATCCCATTCAAGTCAAGGCCTGTCCAGGAAACTTCTACGTCTACAAGCTGGTCAAACCAGACGTGTCCATCCCAATGCCCACCTACTGTGCAGGTACCTTCAACAAAACCGAATCATCTCAGACTAATACATATTTAAGACATTCCTGAGGGTCCAATCAAAAAATACTGAACTTCAAACTTTAATGGTCCTACCATATTTCAGAAAATAAAAAAATACTCTGCCCGGTGCTAGATTGGCACTCTGTCCTGGGTGTATCTGCCCAGTGCCCAAAACTTTCTCCCCCGGACCAATGTTCTCCCCTAGATCTGTTAATGTTTAATCTTTGTGTAGAAGTCGATGATGTGAGTGAATTTCATTTCAAGCTGAAACATGAAGTTTTCAGCATGTTTAAAAGGTTTATTTAATTCTTTATAATCTATCTCTTTCCTTCTTCATGTCAGTGGCTTTCACCGAACCCAGCACTGACCCCTGTGATAATTACCAGATCCTGGATCAGCCCTTCAGAGCCACCAATAACTCTAACTACTATGGTAACTACTGGTGGTGGTGGTGGTGGTGGTCATGGTGTGACGCCTACACCGGCTGGTACGGCTGGTACCGCCTCCTGTACCAGGGCAGGGATATTCGGATGCCAGAGTCTTGTGTGCAGGAGAGAATGTGTGGCACAGACAGCCCCCTCTGGCTCAATGGGTCTCACCCAGAACAGGAGGATGGCATCATTGGCATGCAGGTCTGTGGAAGCTGGAGTGGAGACTGCTGTTATTTCAAATCTTTTCCTATACAAGTGAAACACTGTCCTGGAAACTATTACGTGTACGAGTTCGTCAGTCCCGTCATCTGCAGTTCAGCGTACTGTGAAGGTACGGATGTTTACTGCAGCACGACAAATTTTATTTTGAATACGTCTGTCTATATTTGAAATGTCATGTTGTTACAGATGTTTCCAGCATCAGCGACCCACAAAGCTCAACAGGTGAGAAAAAGTCCTCCAACTGTTCTCCTCTGGTTTTTATGTTTTGTCAGATGTTTTTATCACATACAGAAATATAATTGCAATCCTATTATGAGTAACAAAAGCTTTTATTGACAGTTAGAATGAGTTAATGCAGCAAGTCAATATTTGCAGTGTTGACCCTTCTTCTTCAGGACCTCTGCAGTTCTCCCTGGCATGCTCTCAATCAACTTCTGGACCAAATGCTGACTGATAGCAGTCCATTCTTGCACAATCAATGCTTGCATTTTGTCAGTAGGTTTTTGTTTGTCCACCCGTCTCTTGATGATTGACCACAAGTTCTCAATGGGATTAAGATCTGGTTTCCAGGCCATGGACCCAAAATCTCTGTTTTGTTCCCTGAGCCATGTAGTTATCACCTTTGTTTTATGGCAAGGTGCTCCATCATGCTGGTAAAGGCATTGTTGATCACCAAACTGCTCTTGGATGGTGGGAGAAGTTGCTCTCGGAGGACATTCTGGTACCATTCTTTATTTATGGCTGTGTTTTTAGGCAAGACTGTGAGAGAGCCGATTCCCTTGGCTGAGAAGCAACCCCACACATGAATGGTTTCAGGATGCTTTACAATTGGCATGAGACAAGACTGGTGGTAGCGCTCACCTCGTCTTCTCCGAATAAGCTGTTTTCCAGATGTCCCAAACAATCAGAAAGGGGATTCAACAGAGAAAATGACTTTACCCCAGTCCTCAGCAGTCCACTCCCTGTACCTTTTGCAGAACATCAGTCTGTCCCTGATGTTTTTTCTGGAGATAAGTGGCTTCTTTGCTGCCCTCCTTGAGACCAGGCCTTGCTCCCAGAGTCTCCTCCTCACAGTGCGTGCAGATGCACTCACACCTGCCTGCTGCCATTCCTGAGCAAGCTCTGCACTACTGGTAGCCCGATCCCGCAGCTGAAACACTTTTAAGAGATGGTCCTGGTGCTTGCTGGACAGCCCTGTCCTCATCAACACCCACACCTGTGTTAATGGAGAATGATGTTAGCTGCTCCTTTTAAGGCAGGGCTGCAATCAAGGTTGAAATGTGTTTTGGGGGATAAAGTTCATTTTCTGGGCAAATATTGACTTTAATTAATTAGAATTAATTAGAATTTCTTTAAAAAAAGAAATTAATTGCTGTTAAGCTGGTCACTCTTTATAACATTCTGGAGTATATGCAAATTGCCATTATAAAAACTGAAGCAGTAGACTTTGTAAAAATTAATATTTGTATCATTCTCAAAACTTTTGGTCATGACTGTACTTTCCTTATGTTCTCCATGATAAGGACCTCTGCTGACATGGCGATGACGTCTTAACACATTTAAATAACGTCAATGTGTGAAACGTTACCCGGCGGGTCCCCGTTACTGCGGATACAGATGTTTCATCGTTTGATTTTGTCTTTCTCAGGTGCGTTCTATCCCTTTGGAGCTGGAGACACGTTTAACGAACAATCGGACGATGGAAGTTCACCAATTATCACTCTGCTGCAAGCATTTCAATACTTTGGAAAAACGTATGAACAGATATTTGTAAGTAAATGTTGAACTTATTGACTTTTTGGGATCAGAGGGGTGGGATCATTAAGTCACATGATCATGGTTTGCTGCTCATCATAGTGATGAAAAGAGTCTTGTCTCGTCATTCTTTATCTTCTAATATATAGCTGGATTCAACAAAGGCAGGTGAATGAGTTCCGTCACTTCAGTCACTATCTGATGTTTTGTAGGTGAATAACAACGGTCACCTGACCTTTGATGCAGCATGGTCCAGTTTCAGTCCGTACCAGTTCCCAGCTCATAGTGGGAGAGACCTCATCGCTCCATTCTGGACAGACATTGACAATCGAGGAACAGGAAGCATCTCCTATCAGCAGTACACTTCTGGAAATGTTCTGAATCAGGCCACTCAAGACATCCAGCAGTACTTTCCAGCCGTGAGCTTTAATGCTACCTGGGTCTTTGTGGCAACATGGGACAGAGTAGGTTACTTCTCCTACTCCGGCACGGTAAGAATCACAGCCATGATCCCAACCCCCACCACACCCCCCGTTTAGAATGTTCACAACACCGGCGTACAAACCCTGAAACAAGCTCGCAATGAATGACTGACTGAATTTCCTTCTCTTCAGATTTCTTCATTCCAAGTGGTGTTGATTTCAAACGGCCCTCTGTCTTTCATTCTGATGAACTACGGCCAGATCGCTCCAACCACCCATAACGTTCAGGTCAGTTAGAGGAACGGAACCTTAAGGTTATCTACGGGTCTTCATTACGGGGACGTCATATTAACAGGTTTCTCTATCGCTTCTCTGAAGGCTGGTTATGACACAGATGACTCCAGCTACTACTTCTCTCTTCCTGGATCATTCCAAAGCAACTACTCCAGCTTTACACACAGCAGCAACGTGAACAGGACTGGACGATGGGCCTTCCGTGTGGATGAGGGACTTAGCAGATGTCAGTTTAACGGTAAGATTTAATTACACTACGTGAGTCCAGTCCTGTAACACTCCAACCTTCATCTCTAAACCTGAATGAATTTGTCCGACTGTTTGAACTCACCAGGTGACTTCGTGCCCCTTGGAACGTCGTTCTGGACTGACGGATCGTGTCAGGAGAGATGCACCTGTACCCGCAGGGGCCTCGCGTGCGCTCCGGAGCCTTGTACATACTCCCAAGCCTGTCGCCCGGCCGCTCTCCTGTACAGCTGCCAGAACGTTCAGCGCCAAACCTGCACCATCTCTGGTGACCCCCACTACTACACCTTCGATAACCAAGTCTTCCACTTCCAGGGGACTGCCACTTATGTGCTTTCTGAGGTAAGGCCTCAGTGGAAGTTATAAAAAAATATTCTGATGTGAATATGAGAGTATATACAGCTTGTTTATGCAGGCATGTGGTGCGGAACTGCCTTATTATCGGGTCGAAGGTTCTAACGAGCATCGAGGTAGTACGCATGTATCATGGACACGCCTGGTTCGAGTAACTGTGTATGACATAGACGTGGAATTGGTGAAAGATCATCCATATGAAGCCATGGTTGGTACCACGTTTCAGGTTTAGCACTCTTATTTTTGGTTTGATTGTTTAGATTTATTTTTTTATCTTCTCTGCAGGTAAATGGAACGTTTGCAGCGACACCGTTCAGCCTCCACAACGGTTCCATTCAGGTCTATAGCTCAGGTTTCTCTGTGGTCATCAGCACAGCTTTTGGACTGCTGGTATCGTACGATGCGTACTCCTACGTAACCATCAGTGTGCCCTATGATTACCAAAATTCCACATGCGGCCTCTGTGGAAACTTTAACCACCGCCCCGAGGATGACTTCCGCACTCGTTCGGGACAGGTGGTAAGCTCAGATGTGGACTTTGCAAACTCCTGGAATACAGAAGGACAACACGTATCACCATCAGGAGATTGCTCAGGTCTGGAATGTATAGATTGTTCCTCAGATCAGCAGAACCATTATCGTAACCCGGACCAGTGTGGAATCCTAACAGACACCGGCGGTCCCTTTTCTGCTTGCCACGCCACCCTGTCCCCACAGGTCTATTTGGAGAACTGTGTGTATGACCTGTGTGTGGGCGGTGGGTATCAGCCGATCCTCTGTCAGGCGCTAAACGTTTATGCTTCTCAGTGCCAGCAGCAAAGCGTCTCCATCGGTCACTGGAGGACAGCAGGGTTCTGTGGTAAGCGTCCACATCGTTCCCTTGAGTCAAATGCTTTAGTGAGTGTATTCGGTTTAGCAGACTATAATATTGTTTTTATTGACCTCCAGAGATCCCGTGTCCCGCACACAGTCACTTTGAGTCCCAGGGAAGCAGCTGTCCAGCAACCTGCAGTGACCCTTCTGCCCCTTCAAACTGCCCCGCACCCCCCCAGGAGAGCTGCGTCTGTGATGGAGGGTACGTACTCAGCGCTGGAGAATGTGTTCCTCAAAGCAGCTGTGGCTGCACCTTTGAAGGACTGTACTACAGCGACGGTCAGTCGGTGGTTCTGGGGGGGGACTGCAGCAGACAGTGCACCTGTACCAACACGCTAATGAGCTGCCAGAACCACCAGTGCAGCGAACAGGAAGTGTGTGCTGTGTATGACGGTGTGAGGGGCTGCAGACCCACCGGTTACTCCACCTGTTTGGTTGAAGGACTGGGCACATATCACACCTACGATGGACTGACCTTCAGCTACCCAGGAGCCTGCCAACTGGTTCTCAGTCGAGTCACGGGACTATCCCTGCTACCCAACTTTTCAGTGTCTGTGGAAAAGGTTCCCAGAGGTTTCAATGACTTTTCCAGATTGCTGAGGTTTGAGGCAGCAGGAACTCGGGTCTTAATAGAAATGGAGGAAGGAGGCGAGACACAGGTACGTTCACATGTTGTCCGTGTGAGAATGTCTTTTAAAAAGTTACATCAGAATTACAGAAAACTGAGGCCTGGCGTTTGGTGGTGTGCACGGCGTCTCAAACACCTGAGATTCACCTGCAGGTCCATCTGAAACTAGGAACGGTCCTGAGGCATTAATTAAGCTTGTAGAGCTTCAGTTCATTGCTGGGTCGAGACGTTCTGCACTCTTTACTGCGCCACCTGCACGTCCATTTCCGTGCACCGTGGCCTGCTGGCTTTTTACAAATCTGCTTTTGCATTTTCCTTTTGTGTAAAACATTCTGGGGGCTTGCACTTAGGAAGTGGTCGTTTATGGCACGCCCCGTGATTCTGGGTGGTTAGTCATGTGTCAGCCAACAGGGGACCATGCTCGTTACCTAGACTTCTAGTAAAGCGACAGGTTGTTAAGCAGTTACGGTGGAACAAGGGCCCCTCCCAGTGTCTCAATGCGATCACTACCGCTGCTAGGCCCAATTTGGCCCCTTGTCTTTTTTGTTGTTTTACTTGTACAGCAAGAAAACGTCGCCCCCTGCTGTATGCATTTTAGTTTGTAAGGGTCACATCTGGGGTTATGGGCAGTTTAAAAGATGACGTGAGCCCTAAGAGAATTCATAATGCTTTCATTAAATTCATTTGTTAAAATGACCTGTAACTCTTATTTGTGGTTCTGTTGCACGTGGTTAGGTCCGGCGTGTCGTGCCACGTAACGGGAACCTGTTCTACACAATGAAAGAATCTTTTCCATTTTAGGTTGATGGTCAGATGGTGGCCATACCCTTCAGTATGAACAGTGGACAGCTCCTGATCTACCACAGCAGTGTAAAGGGTGTCACCATAGAAACCGGTTTTGGTCTGACGGTGAGAGCTGACCGGCCGAACCTCATCAGGATCACCGCACCCAACACCTACGACGGAACCCTTGCAGGTCTTTGTGGGAACTTCAATAACGACGCGAACGACGAGTTCTACGGTCCAGCTGGGGTTCTGCTGGGTACCGCACAGGAGTTCGGTGACAGCTGGAGAGAAGGCTCACTGTCGGCTCACTGTGTGGAGGCCGAGGGTTCGGGATCACAGGGCTATTACTCCGACAGCGGCCAGTTCGAGCAGCTCTGCAGCATTATGACATCATCACCAGGACCATTTGCAGAGTGCCACGGCCACATGAGCGCTGAAGGATGGAGGACAGAATGCATACGCTCTCTACAGCAGACGGGGGGCGCTAGAGAGGCCTTGTGTGAGGCACTGCGAGGCTATGCCGTACTCTGCCAGCAAAACGGTTTGGCGGTGGGAGACTGGAGGAGCGTGACCAGCTGTGGTGAGTACCAGGAGATCAGAACATTCATTTAGAAACGTGGAGAACGTTCCACTAACGTCGGCTTTCTCTGTTTTTCAAGAGTTCCCGTGTCCGGCCAACAGCCACTATGAGGCGTGTGGTACTTCCTGTCCCGCAACCTGTCCCAGCCTTTCTTTCCCCTTCCCGTGCACCCAAAACTGTCAGGAAGGATGTCAGTGTGACGATGGGTTCCTGCTGAGTGGAGATCAGTGTGTTCCTCCGACAGGCTGCGGATGTCTCCACGAAGGACGCTACAGACACGCCGGAGAACGGTTCTGGTCCGACGAACAGTGTCAGTCGTACTGCGTGTGTAACGGAACCACCGGTTACGTGAGCTGCGGCCCTTCGTCCTGCGGTGAACAGGAAGTCTGTGGAGTTGTAGATGGAGAACATGGCTGCCACCCCAGACCCAGTGCTACATGCTCTGCCTCAGGAGACCCTCACTACACCTCGTTTGATGGACTTCGGTTTGATTTCCAGGGAACGTGCAGATACACGCTGGCAGCTGTATGTAACGATACCCAGGGGCTGCCATATTTCGAGGTTCTGGGGCAGAACGCCCCATGGTTAGAACTACCCGTGGCCCTCACGGTCGGAGTTTCTGTCAATGTTTCAGGACATCTGGTGAAGGTTTCACAAAACATGTATGGTGCAGCTGAGGTGAGAACATCATCAATCTCTTCCTCCTGAGATGTTCCTCTCATGTTCTGTGTAAATTTTACCCAACTGCTGAGCTTTGGGCTGTTCTCTCACCAGATTGATGGAGAAACCAGGACCCTTCCTGTCCTGCTGGACTCGGGCAGTGTGTCCGTTTACTCCAATGGACCGATCACGTTCATCACCACTGACTTCGGCCTCAGCGTGACTTACGATGGCTCCTGGGTGGCGACCGTCACGGTTCCGGGGAACTACAGGGGAACCACGTGTGGCCTGTGCGGGAACTTTAACGGCGACAGCAGTGACGACCTCCGCACTCGCTCTGGGGCGGTGGTTCCTTCGGTCCTGGAGTTCGGAGCCGATTGGAAAGTCCAGAACGACACGACCTGCAGCGACGGTGGAGAACCCGCCCCGTGCCGAGACCCCTCCTCCGCCCAGGCTCAGTGCGAGGTCATCAGGGACGGCCAGGGTCCTTTCAACCCGTGTCACGGCCAAGTGGACCCCCAGCCCTACTTCAATGACTGTGTCTTTGATGTGTGTCTTTCTGGGAACAATAACAGCGTGAAGTGTGATGCCATACAAAGCTACGCCATGGCCTGCCAGTCCGCCAACGCCAAGATCTACCCCTGGAGAGACGGGGCGGCCTGTGGTGAGTGCCATGAGGGAGGTGGAGGAGGTGGAGGAGCATGTGTGCATAAGTGTGTGCTTGTGTTCTTCCTCAGAGATGTCCTGTCCTGAGAACAGTCACTATGAGCTGTGTGGTACTGACTGTGGGAGAACCTGCTCCAGCGGTGCTTCTGCAGTGTGCAATGGAACCTGCACAGAGGGCTGCTACTGTGATGAAGGTTCTATGAGGAGTGGAGGACTCTGTGTTCCAGCTCAGCAGTGCGGCTGCTCTCACAATGAGTTCTACTATAACGTACGTTCCGTCTTCTCTCTGGATGTCTCTGAAAGCTTCTCGGTTCTCGGACACGTCCGGCGAGCGGGAGTTCTCACGCTGTGGTTTGCAGGTGGGAGAGCAGTTCTGGAGCGCAGGATGTTCTCAGCAGTGCGAGTGTGCGGGTCCTAATGACCTGCGCTGTGTCTCCGCCTCCTGCACCTCCACTCAGGACTGCGAGGTCCGGGGCGGTCGCCTCGGCTGCTACAACCAGATGTCCACCTGCATGGTGTCCGGAGACCCCCATTACTACACCTTCGATGGGGCTGTGGCCCACTTCCAGGTGAGGAAAGGCACGGTACGGCCTGCGGGCGGCGCCGTCGGGCCCTCCGGTCGGGTGCTTGATGACTGTTCCTCCGTTCTCCAGGGCACGTGTTCTTATGAGATCTCTAAGACCTGTGGAAGCGTGCCTGATGACGGCCTCCGGTTCCGCGTGGTCGCTACCAACATGCACCGTGGGAGCGGCGCGGTGTCGTTCGTATCTGCGGTGGACGTGTGGCTGACTCAGAACGCAGAACAGACGCGCGTGACCATCGGACAGAACCGCAGAGTGAAGGTGCTGCGAGTGGATCCTCTGACCTCTGACCTGTTAAAGTCTTCTGTTGAACCGTCTCCATCTGTCTCCATTGCAGATCGACGGGAACGCCGTGGATTTGGTTCCGGCCGACGTGGGCCAACTGGCGGAACTCTACCGGGAGCAGGACTTCCTGGTTCTGAACGCCTCCGGTCAGCTCATGGTCTATTTCGATGGACGCATGACGCTGTTGGTGAGACTGAGCCCGAGCTTCCGCGGTTCTGTGTGTGGAATGTGTGGGAACTTCAACGGAGAACCCGGAGACGACAAGTCCATGTCCGACGGAACTCCTGCCCCCGACGATCTCGCTTTTGGGAACAGCTGGAGGTCCGACACCAGCAGCCCGGGGTTAGTTTTCATCTTTAATAAACTAAACGTATCTGGAAGCTTATCAATTCGTTGGTGCAGCAGTTCAGACCGTTTTCTTACACGTTGAAGATGTAGAAGATGTAAAGTTCAGGGAGACCGAGCAGTTTTCTGATTCTTGTATTTTAAGATGTGGAGCTACAGACCAAACAGCAGATCCTGAGGACTGTCCCTTCAAACAAGAACATTCTGAACTCTGCAGCATCATCAGCAACAGCAGCGGTCCCTTCCAGCACTGCCATGTCCACATCGACCCTGAACCTTACTTCACTTCCTGTGTGTATGACCTGTGTTCCTACTCTGGAAGTGACACACTCTGTTCCGCTGTGGAGACCTACCATACCGCCTGCACCATGGTGGACCTCCAGGTTCCAGACTGGCGCTCTGATCTAGCTTGCTGTACGTCTGCTTTGTTGTGAACAGTGACGATGTCTGGTTGCTTTACCTTTCTTTTTATTGATTGTGTGAAGTTCCACTGATTGTAGTGAGAGAGAACCCCTGTGAGAACCTGCACTGCACTGAGGAGGAGTGGTGTGGGGACAGGGATGGTACGTACGGCTGCTTCTGTAACGAGAACCACCCCAGACCGAGGCCTGACACATTTGGTAAATGATTATGTTCTGCTTCAGAGAGGAACCTCCACACAGTTCCATTCGGACCGTTCTAACGGTCATGTTCTTTTTTCAGATTCTCATGAAACCTGCGAGAGCAGCACCGGCTCCATGTCTCTGTCCCGCTGTCAGCTGTTCGAAGCTGGATTTTCTCTTCAGAACCTCCACCTGAGAGACTCCACCTGCACAGCAACCCTGCAAGACGACAGAGTAGTGTTCCACTTTGATAATGACGGCAACGTCTGTGGAACCAATCTCAGGGTGAGAGTTCACTCGGGGTGAACGCATCATTCATTCATAAATAATGATGAAAACTCATACATTGATTTAATGGAAATACATTTAGATCTTTGTTTTCTGTATTCTGTATCTATATCCTGTGATCTCTGGGTTCATATCTGTGATGTCATACTGCTGTTTCTGTTTGCAGGCCAATGGGACTCACTTTATCTACAACAACATTATTTTAGGAGAAGTTTCTGAACTTGAGAACCCAATTAACAGGAACAACAAACTACAGCTGAACTTCTCCTGCATCTACCAACTCAGGCAGACCGTTACCATGGACACAGACTTCAATCCATTAGCCAGGTTTTGATGAAACCTTTGATCGGGTGTCCGTTTGTTCGGGGCTCGTGTTTAATTCCAGATGAATTTGTGTGTTTCTTAAAGCCTCGTGAGCGGGACTATTCCAGACCAGGAGGGCATGTACCACATCAGGATGATGTCTTATGAGGACGCTGGATTCTCTAAAGCTTACAACGGCAGTGTGGACATAGTAGTGGGTCAGGAGGTCTTTGTGGCTGTCTCTGTTCACGGGGTGGATGAACGCCAGATTGCCACAGTGATGGATTCATGTTGGGCCACTCCTGAACTCGATGAGAACCATGCGGTCAGCTGGAACCTGATCATGAATAAGTAATTAATTAATTAATTTAAATTAATTAATTAATTAAATTTATTGGTGCCTGTAATGTGGGTGGAGGACCATCAGCCTTTGATCAAGTTCACAAAGGTCTTCTATTAAAGACGTTATCTCAAATTCATCACCTTTAAAGTTATTAACGTGCTTGGAGGTCAATTTTTTAATTAGATAAACAGAACTTTTATCTTTTTAAATGGTTTAAGGAACCTATCCTGATGAATTAAATCACAGCAGATGGTTTTGGACTCTTTACTTCCTAAATGTTAAGTTCCACTAAGGTCATCAATGTCCAGGGACATGTCAGTTTACACGCAGTGTTTTTTCCACATACCAGTCCAAATGAACTTTTTTGTGATGTGATGGAGGTAAATGTGACTCTGTTCTCTGAGGTTCTCACAGTAAAAATTATTTCAGGTGTCCGAATGAAAAGGATAACACAGTGAAGATGATTGAAAACGGCGTCTCCACAACTGGACGGTTCTCCTTTAAAATGTTCATCTTTTCTGGAGACTACAACAAAGTGTTCCTCCACTGTCGCATCCACCTCTGCCTCCTGCAGAACAACAACTGCGTACCGGTGAGTTCTGAATTCCCCGATTAGAAACTCAGTGGACATGGTGCTACATCAGAACACAAAACACAGAAGCCTGTTAGTTGATGAGATCACAGAGTGATGTCATAATGCAGTGGGGTCTTTAGGAGGACGGTAACTTGACCTCATTTTAGGTATTTATTGGTACATAGCTCTTGATTGGAGACATAGTTCCTCTTCCTGTTGTTGCATTACCAACATTCTCCTGATTAAATTTAACGTCCCCCTAAACCAACTCTGAACCCGGAAGAATGCTGACACTACTTTTTTTTGATGGAGAACAAGGAGATGTTATCAGTTGGTTCTGAATCGGGACTCATGTTCTCCACTTTACTCTCCTTCAGCACTGTTACCCTGGATATCATCATCACAGGGTTGCCAGGTCTGCAGACATCCAGGACCTCGTCGGGATCTCCATGGGGCCTTTTATTTGGACCTCGTGAACCACAGGTGAAGCTTCCTGATGAGACATCTGCTCTCACCTCCAAGGTTTCTAGAACCTTGTTTTTCTCTAAAATGTTATGAAAAATAGAAATATTTATTTAGATGATTGGAGATTTGAAGCTGAAGCAGTAGATGATCACATGATGGCGTGCTGAGAACCGTACTAAAATATTATGATGTGGACCTGAACTCCAGCCTAACCACCTGATTGTGTGTTTGTAGGTTCTAGAGGGACTGATGTTGGATCTCTGAGACATTAGAGCTGCATCTGATTCCTGAGACTTATAATTAAAAGCTTTCTTCTGCTTTTTTTTTCTGCTTTATTTCTGTAACATGATTAAAATTCTGTAATCTTTAATAAGAAGAATGAATCTGGTGAAATGTATATAATTAAAAAGTATCAGCTGTTTTTGTTCATTCTTTATGAATCACAGGAGAGTCCTGACGGGATAAACGGGAACTTTATGGGGAACCTTCTTATACAGGTCCCTGAACTTAGATCTTTTTTAGGGTGAACATTCTGGTGAATAAACATTTTAATCATTGTATGTTGTTCCAAAGAGAATTCATTTAGTAATTCATAATCTACAGTTTATATTGTGCATGTAAAGCTTTACGTTAAATTAAAATAAAACCCCGAGCCATTTAAAGATTCAGATTTAAGATTCACTCGTGTGTGTGTGTGTGTGTGTGTGTGTGTCTATGTGTGAGTGTGTATCTGTTTCGTGTATAATTATGATGTTGCACATAAAAGTTGAATTATTGTGTGAGGACAGTTTGATGGCCACAGATAAGAATGACCTCCTGTTGTGCTGTGTGAGTGGAATGAGTCTTAAACTGAATGAGCTCCTGTGTCTGACCAGTGTGTGAGACAGTGTGTGTGTTGGGCATTGCCTGTTACAGTGTCTGGTACAATGTGTGAGATGGTTTGTGGTACAGTGTGTGTGTGTGTGTGTGTGTGTGTGTGTGTGGTAGTGTGTGGTTCAATGTTTGAGATGGTGTATGTGGTACAATGTGTAAGCTAGTCTGTGGGGGAGTGTGTGTGGTACAGTGTGTGAGACGGTGTGTGTGTGGGGCAGTGTGTGGGGCAGTGTGTGGTACAGTGTGTGGAGGCAGTGTGTGTGTGGGGCAGTGTGTGGTACAGTGTGTGTGTGTGGGGCAGTGTGTGGTACAGTGTGTGAGGCGGTGTGTGTGGGGCAGTGTCTGGTACAGTGTGTGGAGGCAGTGTGTGTGTGTGGGGCAGTGTGTGGTACAGTGTGTGAGGCGGTGTGTGTGTGTGTGTGTGTGTGGGGCAGTGTCTGGTACAGTGTGTGGAGGCAGTGTGTGTGTGGGGCAGTGTGTGGTACAGTGTGTGGAGGCGGTGTGTGTGGGGCAGTGTCTGGTACAGTGTGTGGAGGCAGTGTGTGTGTGTGTGGGGCAGTGTGTGGTACAGTGTGTGGAGGCAGTGTGTGTGTGGTACAGTGTGTGGAGGCAGTGTGTGGTACAGTGTGTGGAGGCAGTGTGTGTGTGGTACAGTGTGTGGAGGCAGACTCGTAAGAGACCCTGAGCATCATCCTGCAGATGTTGAAGGACCTCAGATGTTCAGTGGGTTTTGGTTTTTCTTGTAGAGAGTTCTTAGTCCAGTCCAGTTTATTGTCCGTGTTCACCTCCAGATATCTGTAGTCCTCCACAGTGTCCACACTGAACCATAGATGGACACAGGGGTCACCGGTGCCTCGGTCCACCTCAGAACCTTTGTCTCCATCACGTTGATCTGCAGATGGTTCAGCTCACACCATGTGATGAAGTCCTTCACCGTAACCCTGTACTCCTCCTCATCACCTTTAATGATACCACCAACCATCACCGACTATAACGATGATGAGCCCGATGAAGTTCTAATGTTCTACAGAATTCAACTTCACAATCTTCTTTTAAACTCAGATTGACGCTCGAGAGTGACCTTCCAACGATGGAGACTAAAGAATCAGCAGATTCAAAACTTAGAATCAAAGCTCAGAAGATTATTAAACCACAACGTTTTAGTGGAACCATGTTCTCAAGTCTGAGGAGAGCAAAGCGGACGTTGTTGTAACCTGCAATGAAGGACCACACACGTTCTGTAGCAGATCTGAATCAGAGACAGGAAGCTTCAACCGAGCTGTAGAACCATCTTCATCTCGAGGTCTAATCCACACAGTGAGGGCTGAAGCTGAACTCTGAATTCACCTCACATCCTGCAAGAGGCACCAAAAACAGACGAGCTGTAAATAAAACCCACCTCGCATCTCACAACTTCCTGTTTCCTGATTAATCTGCAGCCGAAACCACTGCCGCCCCGCATCTGCTGCAGAACTCCAAATATCACCTCCCACCGCGAGAGACGAAATGACTAAAAATACTTCAACAAAATATCACCTCCCACCTGCAACCAAAGAAATCAACCAGTCAAGAGATCAGTCACATGATCAGACGGATGGATGGAACTGAATATTTAATTCCGTTGACACCTCACCAAAGAGAACTTACCCTGAAGAACATGGACATGGATCCAACAGCTCAACTCTGGAACCTCCAAAAAACCAAGAACATCTAATCAATTTGAACCTTTATTAAATCAGAACAGAAACCCAACAGCCATTATTATGTAGAACGTTGAAGAACATTGAAGAACGAGTGAGTTGGAGTAAACGTTGGTCCAGGTTCAGGTCCAGGTTCCCTCACACTCAGCGGGGTTTCAACGAGACTCCACGGACTCTCTGAACCTTTAGGTCATTAAAGATCTAAGGCTCTGTAATGCTCTTCTGTAACATTCTCTTTGAACTTTGTTGATGTGGAGGTGAGCCTCCACCCGTCCTGGTGGTTGGAGGAGGATCCTTCATATCTTTAATTGTTTTTAAATACATTTAGATTTATTAATTAACAGATGTTTTTATCCAGTGAGAGAACAACAAAAAGCGTTAGCTCCGTGAGGAGGAGCCGCCGACCTGCAGCGTTCTAGATCATTTAAACCTACGTTCCAAAACACTTCCTTCCACTTTGATCTTTTTGATTTTGAGCGAGAGCTTCGGTTGTTTTTTATAAAGCTTTTATAGAGTTGATCAGATCATCGGGTTACCGTGGCGATGGTTTCCTCTTCATCTCGCTGATTGATTATTTCTGCCTTACTTTCTCTCGGTAACAATCAAACTGATTAAAGGGAGTCGGTTTGAGGAGCCACGCGTTGTGGACTATCCCAGCCGTTTTACCAACAAACGCAAACTAACGAACCTTTCTGTTAACGTTTTTTTACGGACGGGCGTTCTAACGGACGATGGTGTAATTAAAACCAAAATCATTAAAAACTGAAAACACACATTAACAGAAATTCAGAAAAAACTCAGAGACGACAGGAAGTGGGAGGGGCTTCACTAAATCACATGATCCTTTTAAATAAACGTGTGTGTGTTCGGAGGAGAGAGAGAGAGAGAGAGAGAGAGAGAGAGAGAGCGTCGTGGTGTGTGTGCCGTTCATTAACGAGATTCTACAAGCAGGTAAAAAATAATCAACTTCAAAAATCTGACCACAATAAATGTTCTGTTACGGACCGACGCCCTGTTCTTAACGTTCTGTTACGGACCGACGCCCTGTTCTTAACGTTCTGTTACGGACCGACGCCCTGTTCTTAACGTTCTGTTACGGACCGACGCCCTGTTCTTAACGTTCTGTTACGGACCGACGCCCTGTTCTTAACGTTCTGTTACGGACCGACGCCCTGTTCTTAACTTTCTGTTACGGACCGACGCCCTGTTCTTAACGTTCTGTTACGGACCGACGCCCTGTTCTTAACGTTCTGTTACGGACCGACGCCCTGTTCTTAACGTTCTGTTACGGACCGACACCCTGTTCTTAACGTTCTGTTACGGACCGATGCCCTGTTCTTAACGTTCTGTTTTGGACCGACGGCCTGATCTTAACGTTCTGTTATGGACCGACGCCCTGTTCTTAACGTTCTGTTACGGACCGACGCCCTGTTCTTAACGTTCTGTTACGGACCGACGGCCTGATCTTAACGTTCTGTTACGGACCGACGGCCTGATCTTAACGTTCTGTTCTTAACGTTCTGTTACGGACCGACGCCCTGATCTTAACGTTCTGTTACGGACCGACGCCCTGTTCTTAACGTTCTGTTACGGACCGACGCCCTGTTCTTAACGTTCTGTTACGGACCGACGCCCTGTTCTTAACGTTCTGTTACGGACCGACACCCTGTTCTTAACGTTCTGTTACGGACCGATGCCCTGTTCTTAACGTTCTGTTTTGGACCGACGGCCTGATCTTAACGTTCTGTTATGGACCGACGCCCTGTTCTTAACGTTCTGTTACGGACCGACGCCCTGTTCTTAACGTTCTGTTACGGACCGACGGCCTGATCTTAACGTTCTGTTACGGACCGACGGCCTGATCTTAACGTTCTGTTCTTAACGTTCTGTTACGGACCGACGCCCTGATCTTAACGTTCTGTTACGGACCGACGCCCTGTTCTTAACGTTCTGTTACGGACCGACGCCCTGTTCTTAACATTCTGTTATGGACCGACGGCCTGTTCTTAACGTTCTGTTACGGACTGACGCCCTGATCTTAACGTTCTGTTCTTAACGTTCTGTTACGGACCGACGCCCTGTTCTTAATGTTCTGTTACTCACCGACGGCCTGTTCTTAACGTTCTGTTACGGACTGATGCCCTGTTCTTATCGTTCTGTTACGGACCGACGCCCTGTTCTTAACGTTCTGTTGCGGACTGACGCCCTGATCTTAACATTCTGTTACGGACCGACGCCCTGTTCTTAACGTTCTGTTGCGGACTGACGCCCTGATCTTAACATTCTGTTACGGAACGACGCGCTGATCTTAACGTTCTGTTACGGACCGACGCCCTGTTCTTATCGTTCTGTTACGGACCGACGCCCTGATCTTAACGTTCTGTTCTTAACGTTCTGTTACGGACTGACACCCTGATCTTAACGTTCTGTTACGGACCGATGCCCTGTTCTTATCGTTCTGTTACGGACCGACGCCCTGATCTTAATGTTCTGTTACGGACTGACGCTCTGATCTTAACGTTCTGTTAGGGACCGATGCCCTGTTCTTATCGTTCTGTTACAGACCGACGCCCTGTTCTTAACGTTCTGTTCTTAACGTTGTTACGGACCGACGCCCTGTTCTTAACGTTCTGTTACGGACCGACACCCTGATCTTAACGTTCTGTTACGGACCGACGGCCTGTTCTTAAAGTTCTGTTACGGACCGACGCCCTGTTCTTATCGTTCTGTTACGGACCGACGCCCTGTTCTTAACGTTCTGTTACGGACTGACGCCCTGTTCTTAACGTTCTGTTACTCACCGACGCCCTGTTCTTAACGTTCTTTTATGGACTGATGCCCTGTTCTTATCGTTCTGTTACGGACTGACGCCCTGTTCTTAATGTTCTGTTACAGACCGGCGCATTATTCTTAACGTTCTGTTCTTACCGTTCTGTTACGGACCGACGCCCTGTTCTTAACGTTCTGTTACGGACCGACGCCCTGTTCTTATCGTTCTGTTACGGACCGACGCCTTTCTTAAGGTTCTGTTACGGAACATGTGTGTGTATTATTAATAGGAGTGTGAATCAGTCATTTAATTATCGTATTTTAAATCTTTAAATATTTTTCACATACGTGGAATTTTAATCGTAATGTTAAGAAATTAATTTAATTCTTATTTTGAGAGAACGTTAAAGATCGATCTAAAGATCTAACGTTTAATGACAGAATGATTAGTTTTATGTTCTGTTTATATTTTCATATATTTTAATTATTAATTTACATGTTTATATTTTATGTTTATAGTTGTATTGTATTTAAACTCTTATATTTCTAATTGATAAATTCTTTTAAACTTTGAAGCGATTGTTTAGATTAATTTATTCATTTATAATTTTCTGTAATAAAATAAAGATTAACACGTGATTGTGTATTATTTTAGTTTTTGATTCATTTTTAGAATAAAAAACTTTGTTAGTCTGAATATTTCAGTGATGATTTAATTTGAATTTAAAATAATTAATCATTCATTTAAGTGTTTGGAATGTCGTTAACCTCTGTGAACCTGATGTTTAATGATTCAGTTTTATATGTATATAATTATTTATATGTATGTAATTAGTTGTATTAATTATTCTTGCTGCTTTTGTTAGTAGTGCGTTTTGGACTGCAGGGATTCGGCTGCAGAACCGACGTTATGACACGTGAGTGTTGATTGGTTTGTATTTCTGTAGAGATGGGATCTATATGTTCTGGTATCAGGTTCGAATCATATTAAAGATTCAGTTCTCAGATTAAACTGATAACGAGGAGGCAGGAATGAGGATCAGAGGCGGGGTTTAACGACAGCACAGACGAGGATCTCATTCACAGCCAGTGTCTTAGTACCCTGCATGCTGTCTAAGTTCCCTGCATGCTGTCTTAGTACCCTGTGGTAAGGCCATCCCACCCCACCCCACCCCAATGTACAACCTGAACCTGCAGCACAGAGTGAGAGTAAGAAAATGTAAAAGCAGAACAGAAAACTAAAACAGAAAGAGAAGATGCACAGACATAATTAAGGTCCGGTACAATTAATAATCAGGTGAATGTGCAGAGTGTGAAGGCAAGAAATCAAAGTGACAAAAGGAATATGAATTTAAACCTTGATTACACAACAACTTTGATGATTCTTTTTAAAATGCTGATAGTAAAAATACATTTCATACAGAAAACATGTGCAGCAGTAAAAGACGTGTCTCAGCCTCCGCAGAGCTGTCCAGCACTCAGGGATCACCGCCGAGCTCCTCTTCATCTGCTTCACAGGAAGCTCTGCAAGATGATGACCTCATAGATATGCACACCCAAGTAACCCCCCCAACACACACACACACACACATTTACATTTAGTCATTTAGCAGAGGATTTTATCCAAAGCGACTTACAAATGAGAACATTACAGTCAGAAGTTATGAAGAAAACCAACTACACTGTAGATTCATCAAACCTGATGTTATTTTATGCTGTGCCCCCCCCCCCCCCTTTATTATTATTTTTTTTTTTATTAATATTTTTCTTTTATTATTTTTTTTTTTTACAACAGTCATTTGTTAAAAAGATGCGTCTTCAGTAGTTTCTTAAAACTGCTGAGTGATTCTGCCTTATGGACACACACACACACACACACACACACACACACACACACACACACAGTCTATAAACAATACAGTATATACTATAGTTTATATCCACATGAAATAAAGGTTTTGATCATAATAAACAACCATATTATAATAAAAATAATAATGATTAATAAAGTTATTCCAGATGACACATTTATCCTGTGAATGTCAAATTATCAACTGTTCTCTAAAGTATGCGTGCATACTCTCTTTACGGATTCTGTTGTTAAGTGCACCGAAAAGAAAAGGAAGCAGATGGACAGAATTCCAACGTTTAAAAAGTTAAAATATCATCAATACGTTCCTCCAAACCAGAAGATGAGGAGCCAGCCGCTGCGACTGGACTACAGCAGACTCCTTCACCTTCAACTCCACGTTAAAAGAGCGCCACACTTCTACACCACAATACTTCCTGCTTCATGCAGGTATGTTCACAATAAGCACTGCAGTTTCGTTATCGGGACAGCTGGTCAGCTGGACACTGGGATTGTGGAGAAGTAGACCGTATGATCGGTGATGTATCAGGAGAAGAACCTGTTCTTATTTTATTAATATTTTATATATTGATATATATTTTAATTCAGACCTGTAGTGGATCAGCACACAACCTCAACCAGTGCTACACTCCTTCATGAGTCCCGGCCGTCCCATCAGCTAACCTCCAATAGAAACGTGGGGCTGTCTCCTCCACCCCTGCCCACCGACCTGGAGAAGTTAAAGTTAAGTCATCTCATTTTAATTTAAGAAAAAAAGAAGAAAGATGATTTTCAGTGATAAATGGTTGATCGATAATTATGGGACATGTGATTCTGATGACCCCGCAGGTTGTGGAACTGAAGCTGGAACTGAAGAGACTGGGACTAATCAGATCAGGAACTAAACACAGTCTTATACAGAGACTTAAACTTTTCCACCAAGACCATGGGGGCGGAGCTTTACCCATCGCTACGTACACACTCCAACCAGAGCCTATCAATCAATCTGAGGAAATGATTTCATTGATGACCAATCAGAGAGAGGAAGAGGTTCACTCTCCAACCAACCACTCCAACAACCCCAGACAGACCTCAGCTCTGACCAGTTCTGAGCATTTACTGGCTGATTGGCTCAGAGATGAAAGGATTCATGATGCAAATCCCACTAAAGTAAAGGTCTTTTGTTACATTTCATTCTGATTTACTTCCTCTCTTATTGCCTCTTCTCTAAAATAGCTCCTCTCTATTATCCTCCTCCTATTAACCTCTCTCCCAAACAATATTCTCATCTCTAATACGCTCCTCTTTAATGCCCTCCTCTGTAAAACAGCTCCTTTCTAATATTCGTTCTCCACAAGTCTGAATAATAATAAAGTAAGACTAATTTCTGGTTTGGTTTGAGTGTAGTATCAGATTTATCTTATCATATTAAAATTTAATTTTGTACTCTGACTGATGATGTGATTCCCTCTCAGCCTCCATCCTGCTGTCACCTGACACACTGTACTGTCCAATGCCATTCACATCAGGCAGAAAACAAGCAAGAGCTGGACGAGAAAGATCAGCAAATATCTGAACTTAAACTCATGCTGCAAGAGAGACACCGACTCGTAAAGCAACTACGCTCCAGACTGCAAGAACATGAGACAGAAGGTGAAGTCTTAGTGGAGCAACCTCCACAGATTTCTATGATGCTGAACGTGGAGAGTCGGAGGAAGGCACCCAAAATAAAGCCCACCCACCATAAGAGGAAGAAATCCTCCAAACAGCAAAAGGTCTGTTCTCAGATATTCCACAAAATATTCTTTAATCTCTCACGCTCAATAATAATTAAAGATCTCTCACAGTAATACCAGACTTCACCTGCAGGTCATCAGTGAATGCAGAACGTCCTCAGACTTTAGCGCTGATGAGTCTGTAACATTGATCAGCCTGATTTAGTTGGACTGTGCTAAATTAGTACAAACTGGTTTTTATTGAAACTAGTAAAATCTTTAGCTCTTTCTTTTTTTATCTGTTTAAAGTTTCATGCAAAAGAAATAAATTCACATTTTAAATTTAAGAGCCTTTTTGAAGATTTCCCAGTTTTACTGGACACCATTATGATTTATCTTTAAATCCAGATTTAACAAACATTTAGATGAAGTGTTTTAAAAAAAATGCTAATGTTTTTGCAGCTGACAGAGATCCTGCTGCCACACCACAAAACTCTGCCCACAGCTACCAACCATGTGCATTCAGAACAGCAAAGAATATATAAACAGCCAATCAGAAAAGTAAGTCACTGATTTATTGATTTAGAAACACGGGCAGATGCACAGATCAGTTCATCCCAAAGGTGCCGGAGGGGATTAAGGGCCGGGTTCCTCTACCAAACTCCTAACCCTCACCCCTCCACGTCTTTATGGACCGCGCTTCATGTTCAGCCCTGAGTCTGAAGGTTGAAAACATACCATGACAATAAAACGATGATGCCATGATAATTAAATGATGATGCCATGACAATTAAACGGTGATGCCATGATAATTAAACGATGATGCCATGATAATTAAATGATGATGCCATGATAATTAAATGATGATGCCATGATAATTAAATGATGATGCCATGATAATTGATTTTCTAATAGAAATACATCAATGATATAAAGGTTGGTCCTGATACTTTTGTCTTTGTAGTGTATCAGAACCGTGTGATGGGAAAAGCTTTAATATATTTCACATTAACTTTGCAGATTTTCAGTTAATTGTGTTCAGAATTATATTAAACCCTCGATGTTTTGCTAATAATGTTTTCTTTTTCCCTGCAGACTCTGAAACCTGAGAAAAAGAATCATAAGACACGCCCCTCGCTCTCGGCTCTTACTTTCTTCGATTCGGTGGACTCCACCCCCGCTCGCTGTTCATCTGAACAAACAGTGAGTTTTCTCCTCTTCGCACTGTTTCTGTGTGCTAATCCAGTGTGCTAGCTGTGTTCTTTCAATGTGAACTGTTTGGGTTTTTTCTTCGTTCTCGTTCTGTGGATATTTCTTCTAATATTATTTCAGATCAGATCTAAACTTTTTCGTTTCTTTTCTTTTTTTATGTAACAATGTTCTAGATGCTCTAGATAATGAGATCTCAAGATAACATCACAATACAAAACAAATCAGATCAGATTTAAATGTTTTTTTTTCAATCAAAACCACAAACATGCTCCGTAAATGGATGAAGATGAAAACTGATTAAAAAAATGCTTCATACAGTTTTTTACATTAAAAAATGGTCATAAATATTGTTTTCCTTGTAAAAGATTCTTGAGTTTCTGCAGCCAGTTGTTCAGAGAGCAGCGTTACAGGCTTTGCATTCTCATTACACTGGGAGACTCTCACTTTACCTCCCCGTGCTCTCAGTCTGAATTCATTCAGCAGATCCAACATTTTCTCTGTTGTAAAAAATTATGACAATATGAAGATGAATGCATCGTGTCCCATATCGGGGTCATAAATTTACAGATATCATGATTTCTTTATATAATTTATATTGATACGGTTTTCTTTGCTTTCACTTGGCCTATTGACATAAAAACTGAAAACTGTGCTGAAAGTCTTTGCTTTGCTTCTTTAACATGCCTTCATTTATTATTATTTTTATTATGTTTTATTTTTTAAACGTGGTTTGATCACGCTGGGGTGATTGGGTTCATTTTTAGACTTTAGATACCACAGTTTGAATTTCAACCCTTGGTATTAATATTGATATTTGTATTAATATGTTGATACTGAGAGTTGAGACATGGGACGTCCACCTTAAAGTACAAACGGCAGCAAAATGAGCCGAATGTGTTTAGGATGGGCTGAAAGAATCATATCAACAATCATTCATTTCTCTGTGGTATCATCACACAGTGGACTGAAACTGAGCTTTTACTCAACAAATTCCATACGTGCACCTATTCAACATCACATCGCCCTCACATTTTAAAATGAAACTGTAAATATTCAAAAAACTATAAAAGCTCTAGGTTTGGTTCTATATGTAAAGGTCAAATGGCTGCACATTTTTGATTAGCACGTACATAACCAAACCCAAAACATAATATCTATTTAACGATGAATTATTTAATGATTAATGAATTATTTAAGCATATCTTTAGATTGGATGTAACAAAATTAATCATAGAGAAATATTTTTTAGTTACTGGATTGAAGGCTCCTACATATTGTTCTATTTATTCACTTGTTTATTTTGCTGTTGTTGTGGTTGTTCTTCATGCTGTGCTGTGTGATGTTTCTATAATGCTCATTGTTAGAACCTGTAAATTTCAACTCTATTTACAGAAGAACATTCTGAAGAACATTGGTGAAAGTACACCACTCCTCCATCACTCCATTCAAACTCCGACTCCAGCTGCACCATGCTCCCCACACGCTTCTTCAAAGCACAGGACCAGTACTCAGCCCGAGTTCAAAAGTGGACGTCTGGAGGACTTTCTGGAAAGCACCACTGGAAACCCTCTTCTGGGAGTGGAGCCTGGAGGCCATGTGACATTAATCGATGAACTCCATAGCCAGTTGTTAAGCACGCCAAGCATCCTGAACCCACCTTCTTTGCCTATGGATCCATATGATCTCAGCCTGACATCCAATAATCATGAAGTGCGAGACATCACTGAATCTGGCCTTGATGGCTTAGACTGGCTTGAGCTTAAAGTGGGTGGAACCACAGGTGCTTCATCTGCAAACAAAGAACCTTCCTCCAGTGTGTTCTCAGCAGACTTTCTTAATGATTCAGATCTTCAGCTGCACTTTGACACGTGCTTCTTAAATATGTAAAGAACTGGAAGTGAAGTCTGCTGACCTTGGCTCTTTGAAGATGTAATTTTAAGTGTAAATAGGTTTTACTGCAGATTGAGGTTACCGCTAAACATTATTTTAGATTTTGCATGTAAGTACATTAACATGCCTCTGCCAGTCCGTTAATTTAGAATTTATGTTCTCTATAAAATGTGTTCGGATACTTCTGCTAAACTCTATTTAATAAAATTGAATCAGATTAAGTATTTATAGAAACAAACCGCATAAAATGTTCTGATGAGATAAAAAAAATCTATCAATGAATCGAAAATTCTATTTCTCCTTTTCTTCCAATGGTTCATTTTCCAGCATCTCTGCTCTTATGCTCTGTGATTTTAGTACAGAATGTTCATTACTGAAGTTGGAAGCGAAGCCAAAATGACTGAAATATGACACTAAATAGAACCAAAAAAAAAAACAGGAAGAAAAAATGACAGAGAAAAGGAGGAGACTGTCCTGAAAAAAAGGACATTTGATTGGAAACAATGTGAGTGGTGAAGATGAAGCTAAAGGATGAGATAGGAAAGCAGAAAAAGAGAATGTGAGGGGGGAGGGGGGTCCGAGCGATGACGAGCGAGAACAGAAAGAAGGAAGTGGCAAAAATGAAGGGGGAGATAGAGAATAGAAAAATGGTGGAGAGACGCTGATGTGGGTATGAGGAAGGGTGTATGGGGGTAGGGAGAAGAACAGGGGATTAGAAAAGAAAGACAGACATGGAGAGAGGAGGGGAATGAAGATCGAGAGAGCGAGAGAGATATGTGGCTGGGAGAGGGAGAGCGGGCGAGGGAGAAGTTGGGGAGGGGGTGGGAAGAGAGCTGCAGATGGGGGAAGGGGAGTGAGAGAGAGTCAGCAAGGGGAAAAAGAGAGAGAGAGAAATTAGGGAGGGGATTGGAAGAGTGAGAGATGCGGAAAGAGGATGAGAGAGTGAATGTGAGAATGATGTTATTCGGTCCTGAGCCTGGGACAGGAACACAGCCTGTGTGGATGGAGGGATTAAAGAAGTAAAGAACGACAGCGAGAGAGAAATAGAGAGAGAGAAAAAGAGAGACAGAGAGAGAGAGAAACACGGAGAGAGCAGCACTCCATCAGAGGAGAAAACACATACCTATAACGATATATCTATAACCACGTATACATATATCACTATACAGTATGCATGTTTTCACCAAGCACTGCGGTAAGCGTGTATGTATGTATGTACATCTGAGTGCATGTATGTGTGAGTGTGTGTGAGTGTGTGTGTGAGTGTGTATGCGTGTGTGTGTGTGTGTGTGTACACATCTCCTACCTCACAAAAATGAGCTTCCTAACCACTGAGAAGCATAAATGGAACTGCACACTCCATACACACACAAAACACTCCATATATTACAACTGATACACAGACAAATACACACCCCATACTCACTCTATATACATAAAACACACCATATACACACTGCACATGCGCAACATACACACTACTCACACTTAAACACTGTACATACACACAATCCACACAAAATGTACACAACACACTCATGTTTACTTACAGTGCACCCCATGCAAACACAAATAGTACACACTGATAAATAACCTATTGATGTACAAAACTCTCCAAATACATACTCACCATACACACATGTACACAACACACATTCTATATGCACCACACTTACACAATATAAACACAACTTACTTACCGTACACACCACATACATAGTACACACAAAACACATTCTACATAAAGAACATACACACAACACAATTCACCTAAACATCACATGGACACACACCCATACCCAACACATGCACAAAGCTTTTATACCTTATACACATACACCATTTGCACACAACACACTACATGCACAAATCATATTCCACATACACACAACATACAATCTACATACAAATACAGCACATTCCACATACACACCACTCGCACATACTATACACTACACATATACACACATTCACTGCACACTCCACATACACCTACATGCATACAAGCACAAGTGTGCACGTCAAGTGTGTGTGTGTGTGTGTGTGCATGCTTCTGTGTGTCTCTATTTTTCATCACTGACACACACACACACACACACACACACACACACACACACACACACACACACATATATAAATCGTGTGTTATAGAGCAGATGAAGTGATCATACTGATTGGATAATTAAACTTCCTGTATTGTGCTGACAGTTACACAGCGTTCGGTGACATTTAAGGCTTTTTCTACAGACATTTGGATTTAGAAAGCACAACACTTATAAACTCACACAACTGAAATGACTTGGTGCTGGAGCAGCACTAAAGGAACTTAAGAAAAATCCACACTAAGAGGACGTGGTGTTCATAAATAATTCTGTAAAATCAATGAACAAATTCCATACACACACTTATACAAACCTAAAAGAAAACCTCTACCTTTATTATACTCCTATTATAAGATGCTTTAGTAGTTTATCATGCTGTCATTACAAAACCTTCAATTGAATTTCAGAGGGCTGATTCTTTTAGGCCACTCTTCACTGTTCCATTTTTAACCAGCTGAATAAATTATCAGAGCATTTCTGTGATCCCAGTCACTATGCTCTCATAGATCATAATTACTGTACTCCTGCGTTATTTCACTGCTAAGTTCACATTTCAATGCAGCTGAGTACCACGTCTGCTCAGAAGAATTTTTGCCACGCCGATGTAACAGGCTGTATGTCCACTAGAGGGCAGCAGGCTTGGCACAGTGCAGGACTACAAGTCCCAGCAGGAGTCACACCAATCATGTGCAATCTAGTGCAGCTGTATGAGCAGCTATTTAACAGTGTGCTCCACAACACTGCATCGTACCTCTACTATTACTATTTCATGCCGACTGGCAGCTCTTGTGAGGTAGAGCTGGCAACTTCATGGGCTGTTTGTGGAGGGTTTTTTTTTAGTTCTTTTCTAAGGTGTGATTACCTTTCTGATGCTACTGTAGCTTAGCTTTCTGGAGCAGATGAGTCATGGCCACGCCCCATGCCCCGCCCCGCCGTCTCCCGCCCTTTCTTTCTCATGTGTTTGTGTAAGTGTATGCTCGAACCTGCAGCTCAGAATGTGTTAGGGACTTTGTGCATTCAGTACCTTAAGCACCCATTTAAACCTGGTTTTAGACATTTTGTGTGTCTATTCCATTCAATAGAATTTATTTTAGTTTTTATTCTTACAATTTTTCAACATTTAAAATATAAATAAAGCGTTTACACACCTCCACCTTAACTGCTGACTGAGATTGTGGTTGATTGTGATCAGAATGTTTTTACTCGTGCACAGGTTTTATCTCATTGTGTGACACCACAAAGTGAAATCACAATGATGTCACATGACCTTTATGGAGTAATCCCTCACCCTTTAGGTCTTTCATACATTTCCTTCTGTTTTATTTCCAGAACATTTCTTCCCTGATGCTCTTCTTTTGACTCGGTCCACCTCCTGAAGAAATGTCTGCTTCCTGCTGGATATGTGATGTAGAAAGCGAAGCTGATGAAATATTGAAAAACACTTAGATGAGGTTTAAATCGTTCCACAGTTCCAGTTCACTTGGTGTGCCCGATTATCACTTCATTTCTCTGGATGCTGATAATCATGAAGTTGATCCTCATTTTTTGGACTATCTTAATCTTTATCCTGCAAGTTATCTGTACTTCTGAGTCAACCAATCAGACAGCGGCATCTGTGATGATGGAGGATGATGGGGTGGACTTTTCGGGAAGCCGTTGCTGGGGTTATTACGATGTTATGGGTCAATGGGATCCACCGTTTAACTGTAGTGCTGGTATGTATCTCTTCTGCTGTGGCTCTTGCTACTACAGATTCTGCTGTCAGTTTAAAGGTCACAGTCTGGAACAAACCAGCTGCTCCAACTACGACACGCCTGCCTGGGCTAACACGGGAAAACCAAACAGTGCTAACGAGGCCCAAGATGCCAGTGCCCATGCCGATGCTAACATAAATGGCTTACCTGAGCAGGACCGTACCCATATGGTAGTCTATGTGATATGTGGGGTGGTGGCGCTTATGATGCTTGGAGGAATTTTTGCCAAGTTGGGGTTGGAGAAGAGCCGTGAGGGAACCAGAGATGCTAACGGTGCCAGGTGGGTAAAAGTGTGTGTGCACTGTGGGTTTAGTTTGTAGGCTGGTTAGTAATGTTACCCATAATGCCGTGTGTAATAATGAAGTAATAATTATGGGGAGCACAAGCTGGTCAAAATGTGAATCATTTAGTTTTAAAATGAAATCATGTTGTATTGTTAGTTAAGGTTAGTTGTATATAACGTTATGGTTTGGGTCTCTTATGCATAATGCGTAAAAAACTAGTCGTGTGTGTGTGTGTGTGTGTGTGTGTGTACTGAATGTATTGTCTGTATGATGGAAAAAACAATTAATAAAAATAAGTACGTTTTATAAACCAAAGAAGAAATAACAATTCTTTAACTTGATGACTCTATCTGTCAGTCGGTTCCACATGGAGTCATTGTGCTGCTTAGTTTGCAGTTTGTTGCTATGTATGTATATATTTTATATATAAACACAGTTTACTATACAGTAGCTGCTCATTCTTGCTCTGAATGCTTGTCAGTGTAGATGAGTTGTGATTAAGTGACAACTGAAAAATCTCAACAGTTTTTCATCACATCAGACATTCAGACATTCAGACATTAATCAGACTTTTACCAAACATTATTTTGTCCACTTCATACTAAACACTTAGCACTCACTGTCCACTTTGCCTTTCGAGCCCTTTGGTGACCAAAGAAAGAAAAGAGAAGCAGTAAGAGGAGCACAGCCCTTCACCACCTCGTCCTCTACTTTCCTGAATCATCAAACTTCATTACGCTCACAGCTTCTGTTTCATTAACTGAAAACAGAACAGCTATTTTACATGTTATATTTTTAAGGTTTAGAATTACTTTGATCTTCTGATTGTTACAGTTTGCTCTAAATACTGCTGCTTAATGACAAGCTTTTCATTTTAAAATAAAAGGCAGGCACTAAATCACGTGTATGATCTGTACAGTGCTCAGTACACTCACAAAGCACCGTCTCAGCTGAACACTGCACTGATTAACCAACCAGAGATGAGTAAATGACCACCCCCACGCCACACACACACACACACACACACACACACACACACACACACACACACACACACACACCTCAGGCAATTAATAGAAACCAAAAGATGCTGACAAACAAGTAAAAAAAAAAACAAAAAACATATCAGTCCACAATAACATTTGCACCTGCATTAGTTTTAGCAGCTGCAGTTTTCTTTCCACTGAATAAAGTAATTACTTTAAAAATAAGAATGATAATTATTTAATGTTAATGTTTATTACAGACCCCTGACAGACTTGCTGAAGCAGCCGAGTGAGGGCAGGGGAGCGGCACATCAACTGGTCGGCTCTAATGGGATCGCGGGTCACTCCATGAGGTCGAAAAACGGTGAGCTGAGTTAATTCCACATGTGTCCATGGGGTTAGTGTTAACCGTAGACACACGGACAAACAGGTGGAGGTTTAAATTGCTAAGTTTAAAATGTAAAGCAGAAATAAGTTGTGAGTAGCAGCAGATAACTTTTAATCAGACTCGAATCTCAGAACTTTTAAAATGGATCTGAAATTGAATCACATAGCTGGTGGTAAAACAGAACATTTACATATCTGATTTTAACGTGTTGTTTCTCCACAGCTCAATAAAATGTTGTAATAAATAAGAATGTGGTTTGTACAGCAATTCAGAAATAACACTGAATACCATGATTCTTCTATATTGATGCTTTGAAATTATACATTTTTTTTATAGAAAAATATAATATCAAGTTCCACAGTGTAGATGTCACACAGCACGTCGTCTGAATGCTCTATCTCTCTGAATTCATGAGAGATAAATACATTTTGTTGCCAAAATAGATCCTGGTGTCTCTTAATGTCGCTCTTTTTGTCTTTCACACAGAAGAAATGATGAGTAGAGATTACATCAAGAGTTATTCAGTGCAGTTCCCACATCACCAATCATCTCCCGCTACTTTTCAACCCATTAGGCTTCACCCTAAAGAGAGAACCTTCTTTCCACCTCCAGATGTCCATGTCCCCCTGGCCATCACCATCACACCCTCCCCACTGCTCAAGTCTAAAATCTCGAAAACCAACAGCCATCCACTGACCTCCAGTTCTGCCTTTAAAGCCTGGGACCCAAGTAAAAGTCCCGCCCAACACCACACCCCTCTCGTGGGCCAAGCAGTACCACAAACGGTGTCGGCCCCGGGGCCACCCCAGCTGACGTTACCGCTGTCCCAGACCAGCAGCCGGCATCAGGTTTACTCCAACAAGTGCAGGTTTAGCTTTGAGACCCTGCCCGAACTCTTCTCTCAACCTTTAGGGTATAGACAGTCACCTCTGATTCTCCCCAAACACAAGAACCTTCACACCAACAGCAAAACGGAGGTGACTGTTTGAACAGAGGTGAGTTCGGAGAGAACTGGGTTTTACTTAGTAAATAACGTTAATGTATTTCTCATGGATTTCTACTTCTCCCTTTACTTGATTTTCACTCCGTCACTCAGTTGTCTGGTTGAATGAAGAGGATCTCCCTGCCAGAGCAGAATTATTCTCAGGAGACAAAAATCCCCCCAATTTCTCACAGCGACTGCAACAACAGAACTGCCAACTCACATTAACCTACGCTGGGAGAAACAGTTCATCCAGATCTCCAGCATCTTTGACACTGAACTTACAAGCACCAGGTTTGCTCGTAGACGATGGGTTTAAAATATCAAATAATTTTCTAATTGTTTTTGTTTTTCAGTTGATTTCCTGATTGTTCGGAGAGTTATTTTCATGTTCCAGGTCCAAGCTGTTTATTTGATGATCCAGTGCAAAAAATGTACAGACCACAAATTACAAAATCAGAAGCCCATATTGATACTAACATAAAAAGTTTGGTGAGAAAATGTGTTCCTGAGACCTGAGCCACCTTTTGCTCATTAGGGCTTAAAGTAAAACAGTAACATTCACTTAGATATTATTCACCAAAACATGTAGCATATAAAACTCAAATAATATGTCTGTCTTTTCAAATGATTATTTCTTATTCAGTTAATTGAAAGTTTACTTTCAAAATCTTGTAGGCACTTTACATGTTAAAAACTTGCAAATTGTTTTTACAATTAACTTAAGAAAAATCAATCTTAAGTTGAAAACATTAATTAAATAATAAAAAACCTTCAAAAAAAGCAGTGGCAACAAAAAAGTTGAAACCAGTGGAACCATCATATGTGTTTTTGATGGTATATAGCTGTCAGAATCCACATTATTCAAAGTAACTACTATCACTTAAACAAAGACAAAATGGCAACATAACCAATTTACTTAAGTGTGAGTTACCCTGCTGAGTCAGCAAATTCAATACAAAATAACACAGGACCAAATATTCATAGAATTTAAACAGGGGGAAAAGAGCAAAAGATTTGTTTTTGGCAGAAGGTTTGAAAACCAGACCTCTGTTACTTTTAGTTTTATCTTGAAAATCTAAATCTTTACATAATTTTATCTTTTACATTTAAATTTACATTTAATCATTTAGCAGATGCTTTGATCCAATGCGACTTACAAATGAGAACATCGCAGTCAGTAGTTATGAAGAAAACCAGCTGCACTCTAGAATTATCAAACCTGATCGTTATCTGATGCTGCGCCCCCCCCCCCCCCCCCTTTAACTTATGTATGTGAATTTGACGATTTTAGAAGTCTAACTATGTACAGAATGCTTTAAAAGTGCATTGTCTCAAAATGGCTTTACACTCTTCTGACCTCAAGCCCCAGAAAGAACACGCCGATGTGACCGTGGCATGGATGTTACCATTTTTGGGTTCATGGTAACATCCTGGTAACATCCTAAAAAGGACTTCAAAAAAGTTAAATGAATAAAAATGAAGGTTGTGAAAATGGCAGAATTTAATTCCATGCGGTGGAACCACGCCGTTTCCATGAGCAGTGATGCGTGAATAATGGCTCTAGTCTATCTTTTCTCACTTTCACCTACCATTTGATTTTATTAGAACCAATAAACATTCTCATTAACATTTTGGGCTAGGCCTATATTTTAATGTTTCCTTTCGATTTCAGAATTGTATGTTTTTTGTAATTTTTTTTTACTTCTGCTATTAAGACAAAATGAGATGCAGAATTTAAGCTAGTAATGAAGAAAAAAAGTTAAACTAATGTGAAAGATACGTTTACCTCAAAACATCTTGTTTATCTACTGTTCCTCATCACTGTCATAGTGGCATGGGGGTACATATGTGCTATGCCTGATGTTTCTTTCTGATGATCTTTTCTGTGACATTTGCATGTTCTCTACATAGCTTTTTGGATTTCACATCCACAGTCTGCAGACATCTAAGTAAGCTGTCAAAAATGAATTGCTCTTAGGTTTGAATATGTGTGTCTTTGTGTCTGATGTGATGGATTGTTCACATTCCCACGTCCCCCCACCCCCACCGTTCACACACTGAGCACTGGGATAGACTCCAGAATCTAAATACAGAAATTGACTTAAAGAAACAAATCGGTGAATTTATGCATTTAAACTTTCTTAATTTTAAAATATTTTATTTATTTATATTGTCTGCCATCCGTTAATGTATATCCTCTTATGTAGAATCAAAATAAATATTTTATGCTGCATGTGTTAAGATTCTCAAAGCTGGATGTACACTTATATGTACTCTAAGTGGATTAATTAATGGAACTCTTATATTAATCCCGGGTACTTCCTGAGTTTTTATAATCTTTCAGCCGGCTCCAATCAGTATGCTGACCGTAACCCAACCCTCTGTTCACCTCTTTAGTCCACAGAGTGTTTTACATGCAGAACTGCTGCTCACTGGATCATTTTTCTACATTGTTGTATTTGGAATTCGTTAGAGATGCTTGTGTTTAAACATGTTATGAATTGATAGAAAGGGTTAAATCAAACCGTTACCAAAAATCTAGTAGGTATATGGTAGGTCAGGTTAATTAAAAAAGATCTGTTCCACTTCAGCCATATGCTTGAATTAATTATACAGAGAAATCATCATGCGTTCACATTCAGCCAGAGATGAGCCTAAAGCGAGCAATGCGGCAGCAAGGACCCTGAGCAGCAACGTTCTGCAGTAAGCAAGAGTTTAGTGGAAATCGTTCAGTAATGTCAATTTCAATCAAGAACCGTCTATGTGGCAGCTTTAAACTAATATTATGCAGTGAAGAATATGTTCAGACAGGAAAGTGTAATGTTCTCAGAATTGAAGGTGTGTAAAGTTTCAGTTTTCAGTGAGCGTCACGTACAGCCGTAATAAACATGATCAGTTAAAATCCTCTGCATAAAAGTGCTGCAAGAAAGAATGTTCATATTGAGCAAGGTGTACAGTAATGTAGTTATGTGTTCACGAACAGCCATGTCCTGCAATAAGGAGCGTGTTAAATAAGGAACGTGTATATCTGCAGTAAGAAAGATGTTCAGTGAGGAAGCCAAGATGTTCTGCAGTAAACACTCATGGAGTGAGTAACATGTGCAGAACTGTAGTATTGATGTGCAATGCATTTGTTCATGAAACTGTATATAAATATATAAACTCATTCTGGAAATAATTTCAGTCGTTATCGGAGCAGAAGTTTTGACTTGTCTGGATGACCTGTCTGTAATGAACAATGTTGATCTTGTAGCTGCAGGTCTTGTGCTTCCTGAGATCAAATGCACTTTTTACATGATGTCATTTCCTCTTAAAGCCTGCAAATTTTATATAATTACTTTTAATAATCAGCTGAAACGTATAATATTGCCTGCATTTCTATGTAAACTTTGCTTGAAACATGTGTTTTTATAAAGGGCTTTTAAACAGTAATAATAATAATACTCATAAAAATGTATTTTTTTAATTTAAACAGACTCTCACTGCAAAGAGCCATTCTCATTAGTGTGGGAAGTGCATGTGCGAGCATGTGAGTGCTAACATCACTTTCCCAGAACAAAGCATGGACACAATGCTGTTATTCCTGAAGTTCAAGTTCAAAACTTCATTAAAATAATCCTTTTCAGAAATGTATTTCCTATTTTGTTTAAAAACACAAACCAAACGATTAATTGAAGGTTAGACAGCGGTTCATTTCTCAACTCATTAATAAATGATCAGCTAAAAATGTAATAATAATGTCAATGCCATATGTTAACTTAAAAAAATTTAAATGATAGTATTTTTAATCAACTTAGAAAAAGCAGTTTGTTCTTCAATTTGACCAGAAAGAGAAAATAATTTTATTTGATTAATTTTTGATGTTATTTTAATATAAACTTCCCTTAAAACTGCTGGGATTAATAAATAAGAGTCCTTTTTGAATTCTAGGGCTTTTACATATATTAAACATTCAATTTTATTAATTGTCATTAATATCAACTATTTCTACATTAGATCATCTAGAGTATTAATCCATTTAGGAACGTAGCGATTCTTTAGATGCTATGATGGGTGATCTTTGTTTTGTAACTAATCATGTGACTGTTTTGTGGTTGTTACAGTGATCTGATCTGCACGACTTTGTAACATTTTTAGATTTTGTCTTTTAATGAATTCTTAATAAATTTAAATATTCAAGCTTCTTTGTGTTTCATATTATATAAAAGGTTTTAAAAACATGTTTCCTGAACTTCAGTTGAATAGGAGATAATTATATTTTCCTCCTGTTCGTCTTCATTCATTCATCCATCCATCATCTTCCGCTTTATCCTCTATTAGGGTCGCAGGGGGGGGGGGGGTTTCCCATGCCCATCCAGCGGAGAACGTCTCGGGCGCTGGGCAGATACACCCAGGACAGGGCGCCATTCTATGACTGGGCACATACTTACACACACACACACACACACACACACACACACACACACACACTCTATATGAGGCAATTTGGAGAATTCAATTGACTTGATCCATGTTTTTTCTGAAACTGTCAGTTGCCTCAAATTTACTCATATGTCCTATTTTAAATATTGTATGTATTTATATAAAATATATTCAAAGACAATTATTAATCTAGGGTTAGGGTTAGGTGTTAGGGGAAGGGTTTCCCTCACCTCATAGGGAGAACGGTGTCTTCAGACCGAGGACCCGGAACAAGTCAGGGGTCTCCGTTAGGCACGGGCCTAGAACTGTCACCAAGCACAGCCCCCATGTTACACAAGCACCCACACCCCCTTCACCACCCCTAATCACCCTTTATGGCATTTTAGGTCCCAAACTCCCAGCCCAGTAGACCACATCACTCACCCACCGAACGGCCCCAACACCTAGGGTTAGGGGGTTGGGTTAGGGGTTAGAGTTAGGGTTTAGGGTTAGGTAAAATGTATTTGTATTAGGGTGCCAGAGCACTAAATGGGAAAGGACCAAAGAATTAAGATTGAATCTAATCTTCACCCTAACCTTAACCCTAACCCTAGACTTAACCCTAACCCTAGACTTAACCCTAACCCTAGACTTAACCCTAACCCTAACTCTAACCCTAGACTTAACCCTAACCCTAGACTTAACCCTAACCGTAACCCTAGACTTAACCCTAACCCTAGACTTAACCCCTACCTTAGACTTAACTCTAACCCTAGACTTAACCCTAACCCTAACCCAGTAGGTGGTGCTCTACCAACACTAAAGCAGTCTTTCCTGACTAAAAATCTATTTTGCTTTGTCTTTTTTTTTGTGTAGTTTGTGGATTTGTTTACATTCTACATTGGGCTCTGAAATCTCCCTAGACTTAACCGTAACCCTAACCCTAGACTTAACCCTAACCCTAGACTTAACCCTAACCCTAGACTTAACCCTAACCCTAACCCTAGACTTAACCCTAACCCTAGACTTAACCCTAACCCTAGACTTAACCCTAACCCTAACACTAAACTTAACCCTAACCCTAGACTTAAGCCTAACCCTAACCCTAGACTTAACCCTAGACTTAACCCTAACCCTAACCCTAGACTTAACCCTAACCCTAGACTTAACCCTAACCCTAACCCTAGACTTAACCCCAACCCTAACCCTAGACTTAACCCTAGGGTTAGGGTTAGGGGTTAGGGTTTTTTTTTTCTTTCTTTTTTTCCCTCTCTCTGACATTGACCTTGACTAGAACTCAGACTTTTTTTCTTTTTCATTTTATCCCGGAGGGATCCGTGTGCCAGAGCACTAAATAGGAAAGGACCCAAGAATAAAGATTGAATCTAATCTTCACCCTAACCTAACCCTAGACTTAACCCTAACCCTAGACTTAACCCTAACCCTAACCCAGTAGGTGGTGCTCTACCAACACTAAAGCAGTCTTTCCTGACTAAAAATCTATTTTGCTTTGTCTTTTTTTGTGTAGTTTGTGGATTTGTTTACATTCTACATTGGGCTCTGAAATCTCCCTAGACTTAACTGTAACCCTAACCCTAGACTTAACCCCTAACCCTAGACTTAACCCTAACCCTAGACTTAACCATAACCCTAGACTTAACCCCAACCCTAACCTTAGACTTAACCCTAACCCTAGACTTAACCCTAACCCTAACCCTAGACTTAACCCTAAACCCAGTAGGTGGTGCTCTACCAACACTAAAGCAGTCTTTCCTGACTAAAAATCTATTTTGCTTTGTCTTTTTTTGTGTAGTTTGTGGATTTGTTTACATTCTACATTGGGCTCTGAAATCTCCCTAGACTTAACCCTAACCCTAACCCTAGACTTAACCCCTAACCCTAGACTTAACCCTAACCCTAACCCAGTAGGTGGTGCTCTACCAACACTAAAGCAGTCTTTCCTGACTAAAAATCTATTTTGCTTTGTCTTTTTTTGTGTAGTTTGTAGGGTTAGGGTTTAGGGTTAGGGTTAGGGGTTAGGGTTAGGGGTTAGGGTTAGGGGTTAGGGTGAAGATTAAGGGTTAGGGGTTAGGGTTAGGGTGTTAGGGTTAGGGTAAGGGTTAGGGTTTACACCTCCCCACACAAGGAGCAGAGGCGAAAGGTCCCCACCCTGCCGGGGCCCCGAAACGAATCTCGGGGCCCACGTTGTGCACTGGCCTGCACTGCACCAAGCATGCACATCTCCAACCACATTCTCACCCACCCATGCACACCACATCCTTTTTCTTTTTAATTGTTTTTAATATAAATATACAGGTCCAAGACCTGTATATGGTTTGTCAAAAAATTACTCTTAGTAGAGTTTATAGTGAGCATCGTTTAATTGTAACGATGCATGGCCATTTTTAATGCAAGTCCGTTGCAACGTTTCGGCTTTCATTTGAAGCCTTCATCAGGCTGGACTTGCTTTTTTAATTTTGAATTTTTATTAATTTAATTAATTTTTATTTTTTATAAAATTTAGATGTGGCTCCTTCTTGAGCCTGCTGCCAAATGAGCTCTCCTGTGTGTGAGGCTGCTTATATAGCCTCTAGCTCCGCCCCCCACTGACGGTTGGATTTTTAAATAAACCACAGTTTTTTATGTATATTTTTTTGAGAGCATATTTATTATAAGAAAGAAAAATTAAATAAAAAATGGGTGAAAGGTTTTTTAGCCTTCAAACCCCATAAAATTGATTTAATTTGAACTTAACTGTTATTTAATAGTTAAGATTAATTATTAATTTATGTTTTAATTATTTAAATTTTTGTTTTGCAGGTTCTAATTTTCCAATCCAGTTTCCAGGTAAGTATTATTAGTTTTAAATTTAGTTAGGGTTCCCAAATTGATGTAGGAGAGGTAAGTATATGTTTATTCTTTATTTATTACATTATTTTGTTTTTTAATAGTTTGTTTTTTAATCAATTATATGTAATCCCCTTTAGTCTGGTAAGGTTTCGTGGTCCACATAACCCCCTCATACCACCCCAACCCACAGATAGGCCCCACCACTTGTGGCTTCAGATCCATCCCGCAGTCTATGATCAAGGCCCCACCGCCTGTGATTTCAAATCAGCCCCGCAGTCTATGACCAAAGCCCCACCGCTTGTGACTTCAGATCCACCCCGCAGTCTATGACCAAGACCCCACCGCTTGTGACTTCAAATCCGCCCCGCAGTCTATGACCCAGCCATAGGATGGTTCAGCAAACTGAGAAGGGTCTTGCAGTGGAGGATCCATTCACCTTAGCCCCCACGAATCTCACCCATGAGGAAATCATGAGTAGGATCTTGCAGTGGAGGTTTTCCCTGGATTCACATCCCCCAGACGGTCTCAGGTTTTTACAAAATTTCGCCCTTTAATTAGTTATTAAAGTCCCCTTAATTTATGTTGTTTTAGGTGTTATGTTATCCATGTCCCAAACAATCCTGGAGACAATCCCTTGGTTTCTGTCAGGGTTAGCTAGAGTCCACTGCGATGGATGCCCGATAAGGTTTGACTGAATTAAGCACGTTATGGTAACCAGCAGCCATACGTGTTCAGAGGCACGACGTAGTGGCAGGTCTAAATTAGCCTTTAATTGGCAGTGTCCCACACACAAAGACACCAACTGAGCCTTTTCGGCTTCAGAATTAATAGGACCTTTTTAGGTTTCCCATGACCTTTTGCCACCTTAAGGAAGTAGGCCCTTTACGGGCTTTTTGCTGCGGACGTCTAGTAGAGAACCCGTATTCATCTCAGGGATGGGTCTGATGACTGAGGGTCTCATGGGTTCAAACACCAATGGGCACCAGATTTTTCAGAGTTTAATCATTTTATTTTTTCTGTTTTCTTTCAGGTAGACTTGGATACATCTACGGACCCCTCCAGATGAATTTCTGTGGCGGCTGGATTGGTGAGTACCAAGCATTCAGGTAAGTAAATAATTTTTATTTTTATTGTTATTTTAAGTAACCATTATGTGTATTTTAATCTCCTTCTTCCCTTTGTTTTTCAGGGTTAAGTTTTTTTGCTAGGGGTTAATTTGGTTGAGGTTAGGCTTAATTGGTTAACCCTTTTGGGGCTTAATTGGTTAAGGTTAGGGTTAGGTTTTTTGTAGGGTTAATTTGGTTGAGTTTAGAGTTAGGGTAAGGTGGTTAGGTTTTGCCCTTATTGGTTCAATTGGTTAGGGTTAGGTTTTTCCCTTTTTATGGTTAAATTGGTTGGGGTTAGGTTTTTTGTTGTTTGGGTTCAAATTGGTTGAGTTCAGGCATTAGTATAAAATTGGTTAGGTTTAGGGTTGGGGTAGGAGATAGGGTTAGGGTTAGGGTTAGGGTTAGGGTTTAGGGTTAGGGTTAGGGTTAGGGTTAGGGTTAGGGGTTAGGGTTAGGGTTAGGGTTAGGGTTTAGGGTTAGGGTTTAGGGTTAGGGTTAGGGTTAGGATTAGGATTTAGGGGAAGGGTTTCCCTCATCCCAAGAGGAGAACGGTGTCTCCAGACCGGGGATCCCGAACAAGTCGGGGGCCTCCGTTATGCACGGGCCTAGACCTGTCCCCAAGCACAGCCCCCATGTTGCACAAGCACCCATACCCCTTTCACCACCCCTAATCACCCTTTATGGTGTTTAGGTCCCAAACTCCCTGCCCAACAGACAGCCTCACTCACCCACCGAACGGCCCCACCACATGTGACCCGAATCCACCCGTAGACCCCGAACCCACCGCTTATGCCCAATTGCCCCGCGGGCTGTTTAAACTCGAGTATATTACGGTGTGGGGGGCAGACACCCTAAAAACCCCCCCCGTACTCGGCGAATTTTGACCGACCCCGGGTTGCAATAGTGCCGTCTTGTAGCTTGCAACCACGGTGATCGGTCTTTGCGCGGCCGGATTCAGGTCCACAGATTTCAGTCGGGCCCCGCAGTCCATGACCGCCCGGCAGGAGAGCTATGGCAGCCCACACACCCGGGAGCAGGAACCCGCGCACCCAGAATTGATTTTTTTATGTTGGTAAATATACCAGGATTATGTTTTATTTTTGTAGAGCCATGTTGTTTAAGGTCACTGGAAGTGACCGAGGTTCAAAAAATTACTCCTTTGGAGTTCAGTGATCATTTTAAGGTGGTTTTTTTTCCTATTAATCCCCATTTTGAACTCTTATTTAAGAGTTATATTTTTTAGTGTGGCTATTTAGCCATCACATGATTAGTAAGTCTGAAGTTGCAACGTTTCGGCTTTGGATAAAGCCTTCATCAGGCACAGACTTACATTTTTTATTTAGTTTTAGTATTTCCCCTTTTATTTAAAATGAAATAAAGTGTAAAATAATAAAATAATAATAAAAGAAACCGAAAAGAAAAAGAAAAGATGAGCACCAAACCCCTGTGTGGCTCTGAAATGAAATGAAGCTCAGCCCCAGTGCATGAGCTTATATATGGGTTTAGCTCCGCCCCCTAACTGACGGAAAAAATTCAAAATTTAAGCCCTTCCCCTAGTTCCAATTGTTTTGGTTTGAATTTATTCCTCTAATTATTTTTTATTTTTTTAAAAAGCAGTTTTTAGCCAATTATTAAAATTTGTTTTTTACTTTTTTAGGGGTCCAGATGGACAAGTTATTAATCAGGTAAGTATTATTTATTTATTTAGAATTTATCAGAGGATTCTGATTAAATTAGTGTCAATCAGGTAAGTATTATGTGTTGACTAATTTTCAAATTTATATTCTCCAGAGGATGCTGAGAGAACGGTCCGTGATCAGGTAAGTATTGTTCACCCTTGATCAGGTAAGTATATTTAATTTTTACTATATATTACTAGGGGTTAGGGTTGGGTTGAGGTTGGGGTTAGGTTAAGGTTAGGGTTAGGTTGAGGTTGGGGTTAGGTTAGGGTTAGGTTGAGGTTAGGGTTAGGTTAAGGTTAGGGTTAGGTTAAGTTTAGGGTTAGGGTTAGGGTTGGGTTTGGGTTAAGGTTAGGGTTAGGATTAGCTACTAATTTAAATTTGGGTAATTTAATCATGTTTGGGTGGGTAGTGAAAATCACTTTTAATTTTGCATGATGTCATTTGGGTTATGGTTAGGGTTGTAGTTTTGAGGTTGAGTTTTAGGTAGCGGGGTGGCTACGATGGGGCAAGGTGCAGGGCTAGGGGGCCATGCCAGCGGAACAGCCTGGCACTGGCTGGATAGGATTAGGATTTAGGGGAAGGGTTTCCCTCATCCCAAGAGGAGAACGGTGTCCCAGACTCGGCGAATTTAGACCGACCCCGGGTTGCAATAGTGCCGTCTTGTAGCTTGCAACCACGGTGATCGGGTTTTTGCGCGGCACAAGGATTCAGAGGTGAAAGATTTCCCCCCCCTGCCGGGCCCCGAATCTCCCCACGTTGTGCACTGGCCTGCACTGCAGGATGAGCTATCTCCAGCCCACACACCACCCGTCCACAGGACCCATTCCTGTGTTTTTTATTTACCCAGAATTTTTAATATAAGTATAAATATACCAGGATCCAGGACCTGTATATTTTGTAGAGCCATGTTTTCAAAAAATTACTCCTGGATGACCGAGTTTATAAAAAATTACTCATTTGGATTATAATGATTTATGGCCCATTTTTAATGCATTAATCCCCTTTTGCAAACTTTCGGCTTTTCGATTAGTGAAGCCTTTCCATCACATGCTGGAAGTTGCTTTTTTAATTTTAATTTTATTATTATTATTTTTTTTAGAAATTTTTAAATGTGGCTCCTCTGTGAGCCTGTTGCCGAATGAATCTCCTGTGTGAAAAGCTGCTTATAAAAGATAGCCTCTAGCACCGCCCCCCACTGTGTTGGAATCTGAAAAAATAACTCACACAGTTTTTTTATTTTCTGAGAGCTTTTTTATATGGGTTTCCGCCCCCTAACTGAAATTGAATAAAAGGTTATTTAACCCTTTAAACCCTGTACAATTTATTTAATATGTACTTAACTGTTATATAATAGATAAGACTATTTATTAATTTATGTTTTGATTGTTTTTAATTTTATTTTGCAGGTTCTGATTGTTCAATCCAGTTTCCAGGTAAGTATAATTAATTTTCAATTTAGTTATTCCAAATAGATGTGGGAGAGGTAAGTAAATGTGTATTCTCTAATTATTGAATTAGTTTGTTTTTTAATCAATTACATGTAATCCCCTTTAATCTGGTAAGGTTTCGTGGTCCACATACCCCCCTCATACCACCCCAACCCACAGATAGGCCCCACCACTTGTGGCTTCAGATCCATCCCGCAGTCTATGATCAAGGCCCCACCGCCTGTGATTTCAAATCAGCCCCGCAGTCTATGACCAAAGCCCCACCGCTTGTGACTTCAGATCCACCCCGCAGTCTATGACCAAGACCCCACCGCTTGTGACTTCAAATCCGCCCCGCAGTCTATGACCCAGCCATGGGATGGTTCAGCAATCCGAGAAGGATCTTGCAGTGGAGGATCCACTCACCTTAGCCCCCACGAATCTCACCCATGAGGAAATCATGAGTAGGATCTTGCAGTGGAGGTTTTCCCTGGATTCACATCCCCCAGACGGTCTCAGGTTTTTACAAGAATTTGCTCTTTAATTAGTTATTTAAGTCCCCTTAATTTTTGTTGTTTTAGGTGTTATGTTATCCATGTTTCAAACAATCCTGGAGACAATCCCTTTGTTTCTGTCAGGGTTAACTAGAGTCCACTGCGATGGATGCCCGATAAGGTTTGACTGAATTAAGCACGTTATGGTAACCAGCAGCCATACGTGTTCAGAGGCACGACCTAGTGGCAGGTCTAAATTAGCCTTTAATTGGCAGTGTCCCACACACAAAGACACAAACTGAGCCTTTTCGGCTTCAGAATTAATAGGACCTTTTTAGGTTTCCCATGACCTTTTGCCACGTTAAGGAAGTAGGCCCTTTACGGGCTTTTTGCTGCGGACATCTAGTAGAGGACCCGTATTCATCTCAGGGATGGGTCTGATGACTGAGGGTCTCATGGATTCAAACACCAATGGGTACCAGATTTTTCAGAGTTTAATCATTTTGTTTTTTCTGTTATCTTTCAGGTGGACTTGGATACATCTACGGACCCCTCCAGATGAGTATCTGTTTGCGGCTGGATAAGAGTATCCCCAAGAGGGAAAGATCCCCCCCACCGGGGTCCCGAGCGGACTCGGGACCACCGTTGTGCACGGGCCTTCGACTGTCACCAAGCAATTTGCCCCCAAGTGTCCAAGCATCCACACCCCCCATCACCATCCCTCCTCACATCTTTGGTCACACGGTCATGCCCCCGAAACAAGTAGATCACCCCATCCCCCCACCGACCGGCCCCACCGCTTGTGACCTCAATCAACCCGAACGTCCAGACCCCGCAGCTAGTACCGCCCAAATGTTACGGTGCGAGGGAAAACACTCAGAAAACCTCCCCGTATTAGGCGGTTAGAGGACCGTACTGGTATGAACCGCCTTTAGTATGGCTTTATGGTTCAAGTTTGCCTTTATTTTGGCTTTTTAATTTTGGTTGACCCCTTGTTTAATATTATCCAGTTAACGGCCTCTTGGTCCTTATAGGACTTATTGCGGCGAGGGTCCGAACGAACGGGCTTCAATTGGCCCCGCAGTCCATGACCGGGCAGCAGGAAGGACACAGCGACCCACAACGTCCAGGAGCACAACCAGTGCGACACGTGTGAGTAGGCCATGTTCTAGTTTGGGTTGGTTTAATTTTCAACCTGTTTAATTCTTTTTAAATTATGTTTTAACGAGCCTTGTTATATACAGTCACTAAGAGTGACTGGGGTTCAAAAAATTGCTCCAGAGGAGTTTTAACAATCATTTTAATATTGGTTCCATTGAACTCTTTAGTTGCGAGTTCATGAGTGATTCGTTAGTAATCACTTTTAGTAAGTCTGTGTTGCAACGTTTCGGCTCTTTATAGAGCCTTCATCAGGCGCAGACTTACATTTTAGTTTTATTTTTAATTCTTAATCTTCAGTTTAAATTGTTTCCCCTTTTGAAATCATAGAATAAAGAAAGAAACCGAAAAATAAAAGGAAAAAGGTTGGAGCACTAAACCCCTGTGTGGCTCTGTGCAGGATTTGTTCAGGAATGAAGCTCTGCCTCGGTGCATGAGCTTATATAGGTTTAGCTCCGCCCCCTAATTGACGGTAAAATTTAAAGAGGTAGACCTTTTTCCAGATACAATTTTCTTATTTTTTATCATTTTGGCTGTATTTTTCCATTTAATTCTCTTTTAATTTTTGCAGTTTCTCATTTATTAGTTAAAGCTTAATTCTGCTTTTTGTGTGTTCCCAGAGTGGTCAATTTTTATTCAGGTAAGTATTGATTAATTAATATATTTATTCATTGTTTCAACATTAGTATGTATCAGGTAAGTACCTTGTAATAATTAATTGATTAATTGTTTATTTTTGTCTTCACCAGGGGATTCTGTGATCAGGTAAGTATTGATCATCAGGTAAGTATTTTAACTTTAATTTGTAGTTCTTTTTGGGAGGGTAGGGTTAGGGTTAGGGTTAGGGTTAGGGTTAGGGTTGGGGATAGGGTTGGGGTTAGGGTTAGGGTTTAGATAATATTTTGTATCTGGGGGAGGTCCATTTTATTTAAGTGGGGTAGTGGAAGTCACTCTCTCCCAACATTTTAATTTTATTTAATTTAGGTTAGGGTTAGGGTTTTGATTAGGTTTGAGCTAATTTGTATGGGTGGCTCAGGTGGGGCGAAGCGCAGGACGAGAGGGCAATGCTGGCAGGACAGACTGGCACTGGCTGGGTTAGGTTTATGGGTTAGGGGAAGAGTATCCCCAAGAGGGAAAGATCCCCCCCACCGGGGTCCCGAGCGGACTCGGGACCACCGTTGTGCACGGGCCTTCGACTGTCACCAAGCAATTTGCCCCCAAGTGTCCAAGCATCCACACCCCCCATCACCATCCCTCCTCACATCTTTGGTCACACGGTCATGCCCCCGAAACAAGTAGATCACCCCATCCCCCCACCGACCGGCCCCACCGCTTGTGACCTCAATCAACCCGAACGTCCAGACCCCGCAGCTAGTACCGCCCAAATGTTACGGTGCGAGGGAAAACACTCAGAAAACCTCCCCGTATTAGGCGGTTAGAGGACCGTACTGGTATGAACCGCCTTTAGTATGGCTTTATGGTTCAAGTTTGCCTTTATTTTGGCTTTTTAATTTTGGTTGACCCCTTGTTTAATATTATCCAGTTAACGGCCTCTTGGTCCTTATAGGACTTATTGCGGCGAGGGTCCGAACGAACGGGCTTCAATTGGCCCCGCAGTCCATGACCGGGCAGCAGGAAGGACACAGCGACCCACAACGTCCAGGAGCACAACCAGTGCGACACGTGTGAGTAGGCCATGTTCTAGTTTGGGTTGGTTTAATTTTCAACCTGTTTAATTCTTTTTAAATTATGTTTTAACGAGCCTTGTTATATACAGTCACTAAGAGTGACTGGGGTTCAAAAAATTGCTCCAGAGGAGTTTTAACAATCATTTTAATATTGGTTCCATTGAACTCTTTAGTTGCGAGTTCATGAGTGATTCGTTAGTAATCACTTTTAGTAAGTCTGTGTTGCAACGTTTCGGCTCTTTATAGAGCCTTCATCAGGCGCAGACTTACATTTTAGTTTTATTTTTAATTCTTAATCTTCAGTTTAAATTGTTTCCCCTTTTGAAATCATAGAATAAAGAAAGAAACCGAAAAATAAAAGGAAAAAGGTTGGAGCACTAAACCCCTGTGTGGCTCTGTGCAGGATTTGTTCAGGAATGAAGCTCTGCCTCGGTGCATGAGCTTATATAGGTTTAGCTCCGCCCCCTAATTGACGGTAAAATTTAAAGAGGTAGACCTTTTTCCAGATACAATTTTCTTATTTTTTATCATTTTGGCTGTATTTTTCCATTTAATTCTCTTTTAATTTTTGCAGTTTCTCATTTATTAGTTAAAGCTTAAATTCTGCTTTTTGTGTTCCCCAGAGTGGTCAATTTTTATTCAGGTAAGTATTGATTAATTAATATATTTATTCATTGTTTCAACATTAGTATGTATCAGGTAAGTACCTTGTAATAATTAATTGATTAATTGTTTATTTTTGTCTTCACCAGGGGATTCTGTGATCAGGTAAGTATTGATCATCAGGTAAGTATTTTAACTTTAATTTGTAGTTCTTTTTGGGAGGGTAGGGTTAGGGTTAGGGTTAGGGTTAGGGTTAGGGTTGGGGATAGGGTTGGGGTTAGGGTTAGGGTTTAGATAATATTTTGTATCTGGGGGAGGTCCATTTTATTTAAGTGGGGTAGTGGAAGTCACTCTCTCCCAACATTTTAATTTTATTTAATTTAGGTTAGGGTTAGGGTTTTGATTAGGTTTGAGCTAATTTGTATGGGTGGCTCAGGTGGGGCGAAGCGCAGGACGAGAGGGCAATGCTGGCAGGACAGACTGGCACTGGCTGGGTTAGGTTTATGCAAATTAAAGTTAAAATACTTACCTGATGATCAATACTTACCTGATCACAGAATCCCCTGGTGAAGACAAAAATAAACAACAATAATCAATTAATTATTACAAGGTACTTACCTGATACATACTAATGTTGAAACAATGAATAAAATATATTAATTAATCAATACTTACCTGAATAAAAATTGACCACTCTGGGGAACACAAAAAGCAGAATTAAAGCTTTAACTAATAAATGAGAAACTGCAAAAATTAAAAGAGAATTAAATGGAAAAATACAGCTAAAATGATAAAAAATAAGAAAATTGTATCTGGAAAAAGGTCTACCTCTTTAAATTTCACCGTCAATTAGGGGGCGGAGCTAAACCTATATAAGCTCATGCACCGAGGCAGAGCTTCATTCCTGAACAAATCTTGCACAGAGCCACACAGGGGTTTAGTGCTCCAACCTTTTTTCCTTTTATTTTTCGGTTTCTTTCTTTATTCTATGATTTCAAAAGGGGAAACAATTTAAACTGAAGATTAAGAATTAAAAATAAAACTAAAATGTAAGTCTGCGCCTGATGAAGGCTCTATAAAGAGCCGAAACGTTGCAACACAGACTTACTAAAAGTGATTACTAACGAATCACTCATGAACTCGCAACTAAAGAGTTCAATGGAACCAATATTAAAATGATTGTTAAAACTCCTCTGGAGCAATTTTTTTTTGAACCCCAGTCACTCTTAGTGACTGTATATAACAAGGCTCGTTAAAACATAATTTAAAAAGAATTAAACAGGTTGAAAATTAAACCAACCCAAACTAGAACATGGCCTACTCACACGTGTCGCACTGGTTGTGCTCCTGGACGTTGTGGGTCGCTGTGTCCTTCCTGCTGCCCGGTCATGGACTGCGGGGCCAATTGAAGCCCGTTCGTTCGGACCCTCGCCGCAATAAGTCCTATAAGGACCAAGAGGCCGTTAACTGGATAATATTAAACAAGGGGTCAACCAAAATTAAAAAGCCAAAATAAAGGCAAACTTGAACCATAAAGCCATACTAAAGGCGGTTCATACCAGTACGGTCCTCTAACCGCCTAATACGGGGAGGTTTTCTGAGTGTTTTCCCTCGCACCGTAACATTTGGGCGGTACTAGCTGCGGGGTCTGGACGTTCGGGTTGATTGAGGTCACAAGCGGTGGGGCCGGTCGGTGGGGGGATGGGGTGATCTACTTGTTTCGGGGGCATGACCGTGTGACCAAAGATGTGAGGAGGGATGGTGATGGGGGGTGTGGATGCTTGGACACTTGGGGGCAAATTGCTTGGTGACAGTCGAAGGCCCGTGCACAACGGTGGTCCCGAGTCCGCTCGGGACCCCGGTGGGGGGGATCTTTCCCTCTTGGGGATACTCTTCCCCTAACCCATAAACCTAACCCAGCCAGTGCCAGTCTGTCCTGCCAGCATTGCCCTCTCGTCCTGCGCTTCGCCCCACCTGAGCCACCCATACAAATTAGCTCAAACCTAATCAAAACCCTAACCCTAACCTAAATTAAATAAAATTAAAATGTTGGGAGAGAGTGACTTCCACTACCCCACTTAAATAAAATGGACCTCCCCCAGATACAAAATATTATCTAAACCCTAACCCTAACCCCAACCCTAACCCCAACCCTAACCCTAACCCTAACCCTAACCCTAACCCTACCCTCCCAAAAAGAACTACAAATTAAAGTTAAAATACTTACCTGATGATCAATACTTACCTGATCACAGAATCCCCTGGTGAAGACAAAAATAAACAATTAATCAATTAATTATTACAAGGTACTTACCTGATACATACTAATGTTGAAACAATGAATAAATATATTAATTAATCAATACTTACCTGAATAAAAATTGACCACTCTGGGGAACACAAAAAGCAGAATTAAAGCTTTAACTAATAAATGAGAAACTGCAAAAATTAAAAGAGAATTAAATGGAAAAATACAGCCAAAATGATAAAAAATAAGAAAATTGTATCTGGAAAAAGGTCTACCTCTTTAAATTTTACCGTCAATTAGGGGGCGGAGCTAAACCTATATAAGCTCATGCACCGAGGCAGAGCTTCATTCCTGAACAAATCCTGCACAGAGCCACACAGGGGTTTAGTGCTCCAACCTTTTTTCCTTTTATTTTTCGGTTTCTTTCTTTATTCTATGATTTCAAAAGAGGAAACAATTTAAACTGAAGATTAAGAATTAAAAATAAAACTAAATGTAAGTCTGCGCCTGATGAAGGCTCTATAAAGAGCCGAAACGTTGCAACACAGACTTACTAAAAGTGATTACCAACGAATCACTCATGAACTCGCAACTAAAGAGTTCAATGGAACCAATATTAAAATGATTGTTAAAACTCCTCTGGAGCAATTTTTTGAACCCCAGTCACTCTTAGTGACTGTATACAACAAGGCTCGTTAAAACACAATTTAAAAAGAATTAAACAGGTTGAAAATTAAACCAACCCAAACTAGAACATGGCCTACTCACACGTGTCGCACTGGTTGTGCTCCTGGACGTTGTGGGTCGCTGTGTCCTTCCTGCTGCCCGGTCATGGACTGCGGGGCCAATTGAAGCCCGTTCGTTCGGACCCTCGCCGCAATAAGTCCTATAAGGACCAAGAGGCCGTTAACTGGATAATATTAAACAAGGGGTCAACCAAAATTAAAAAGCCAAAATAAAGGCAAACTTGAACCATAAAGCCATACTAAAGGCGGTTCATACCAGTACGGTCCTCTAACCGCCTAATACGGGGAGGTTTTCTGAGTGTTTTCCCTCGCACCGTAACATTTGGGCGGTACTAGCTGCGGGGTCTGGACGTTCGGGTTGATTGAGGTCACAAGCGGTGGGGCCGGTCGGTGGGGGGATGGGGTGATCTACTTGTTTCGGGGGCATGACCGTGTGACCAAAGATGTGAGAGGGATGGTGATGGGGGGTGTGGATGCTTGGACACTTGGGGGCAAATTGCTTGGTGACAAAATACACAAAAAATGAATATATATATTTTTTTTAAATAACGTTAAAAATAATATACTTACCTGAATGCTTAATACTTACCAATCCAGCCGCAACAGATACTCATCTGGAGGGGTCCGTAGATGTATCCAAGTCCACCTGAAAGATAACAGAAAAAACAAAATGATTAAACTCTGAAAAATCTGGTGCCCATTGGTGTTTGAACCCATGAGACCCTCAGTCATCAGACCCATCCCTGAGATGAATACGGGTTCTCTACTAGACGTCCGCAGCAAAAAGCCCGTAAAGGGCCTACTTCCTTAACGTGGCAAAAGGTCATGGGAAACCTAAAAAGGTCCTATTAATTCTGAAGCCGAAAAGGCTCAGTTTGTGTCTTTGTGTGTGGGACACTGCCAATTAAAGGCTATTTTAGACCTGCCACTAGGTCGTGCCTCTGAACACGTATGGCTGCTGGTTACCATAACGTGCTTAATTCAGTCAAACCTTATCGGGCATCCATCGCAGTGGACTCTAGTTAACCCTGACTGAAACCAAGGGATTGTCTCCAGGATTGTTTGGGACATGGACAACATAACACCTAAAACAACAAAAATTAAGGGGACTTTAATAACTAATTAAAGAGCGAATTTCTGTAAAAACCTGAGACCGTCTGGGGGATGTGAATCCAGGGAAAACCTCCACTGCAAGATCCTACTCATGATTTCCTCATGGGTGAGATTCGTGGGGGCTAAGGTGAGTGGATCCTCCACTGCAAGACCCTTCTCAGATTGCTGAACCATCCTATGGCTGGGTCATAGACTGCGGGGCGGATTTGAAGTCACAAGCGGTGGGGTCTTGGTCATAGACTGCGGGGTGGATCTGAAGTCACAAGCGGTGGGGCTTTGGTCATAGACTGCGGGATGGATCTAAAGCCACAAGTGGTGGGGCCTATCTGTGGGTTGGGGTGGTATGAGGGGGGTATGTGGACCACGAAACCTTACCAGATTAAAGGGGATTACATGTAATTGATTAAAAAACAAACTAATTTAATAATTAGCAAATACACATATACTAACCTCTCCTCATCTATTTGGGAACCCTAACTAAATTGAAAATTAATTATACTCACCTGGAAACTGGATTGAACAATCAGAACCTGCAAAATAAAATTAAAAACAATTAAAACATAAATTAATAAATAATCTTATCTGTTATATAACAGTTAAGTACATATTAAATAAATTGTACAGGGTTTAAAGGGTTAAATAACCTTTCATTCAATTTAAATTTCTCAGAAAAAAGCTCTCAAAAAATAAAAAACTGTGTGAGTTATTTTAATTCCAACCGTCAGTGGGGGGCGGAGCTAGAGGCTATATAAGCAGCCTCTCACACACAGGAGAGCTCATTCGGCAACAGGCTCACAGTGGAGCCACATCTAAAAATTTCTTAAAAAAAAAAAAATAAAATAAAATTAAAATTAAAAAAGCAAGTCCTGCCTGATGAAGGCTTCAATCGAAAGCCGAAACGTTGCAACGGACTTGCATTAAAAATGGCCATGCATCATTATAATTAAATGATGTTTATTATAAACTCCATCCGGAGTAATTTTTTGAAAACCCATATACAGGTCCTGGACCTGTATATTTATACTTATATTAAAAATTCAAAAATAAATAAAAACACAGGAATGGTGAAATGTGGACAGGTGTGTGAGTGTGTGGATGGAGATGTGCATGCTTGGTGCAGTGCAGGCCAGTGCACAATGTGGCAGGGTGGGGATCTTTCACCTCTGCTCCTTGTGTGGAGAGGTTTAAACCCTAACCCTTTTCCATAAACCTAACCCTTAACCCTAACCCTAAAATTTTAGCGTCGCTTGACGAACAGGGTGAGTCATTACCCTCACATGAGGTTAATCAAACAAGGGCATCCCCAAATCAAACACTTACATTATGCAAAAAATATTTTAAACTCATTCAGGCCATTCACCATGCTGAGATTTTGGAAAAAGCTACTCAAACTAACAGTCCTCCCCCAGGGATGACAAGACAAGTTTTTAAACTAACGGATTTTATTAAACCGGCTTGTCCTAATATGGAAACCCGCGATAAAATTAAATGTAATACTGAAGCATGGATGAAAAAAACATTATACATTTTAATAGAACATTATGATGATTTGATTGGGGAACAATTGGGGGGGGTAACATCTTTAGATAAAGAGGCATTTGAAAAAGCAGTGGGGTGGGCCAAATCTAGATATAAGCAGAAATTGACAAGCACTTCAATTGAACGGGTTTTGGCTTTAATAAAGGTTAAAATGCAACAAAACATAGGAGGCAATGGGGAAGGGGAGGGAGTTAGTGAGGGTGATTTAATACATACTGGGGATGGGACACAGGCTAGAGCAGACGAGGTAAGTTTGGCAGTAGGGGAAAAGGAGGGGACAGGGGGCCAACAGGAGGAAGTGACTCAGGACCTGAGGGTGGAGAAAGCAGATGAGGGGTTAAATGTACATTTGAATTTGGTTCCACAAAAGGCACCAGTTGTGGGAGAGGTGGAAATAAATGCACTAACCTGTGATTCTTTTTTAGAACAGACCCCATTAAACGCCAATCAGCACCTGGACAAACCTGTTTTAGAGAAGGAGGGTGAACTGACGGACGAAACGTCATCCTCTATGCTGGACTCGAGGATGTTGATTTTACTTATGACAGCCCGGGTCCACTGACATTCTTTGAACCTATAAGACACGAGATGTCAAAAAGGAAAATTTTAGAATGGAATTTGATTGTCAATAAAAATATACTTTTTATCGGTGACTCAAATTTATCTAGAATCCCTTATTTTACACAACAGGACATGCAGATCGACAGCTTTCCATGGGCGACACTGTATCACCTATATGGGGTTTTACAGAAATTGAATCCACACACAGAAGTCAAGACAGTAATTTTATCAATAGGTCTTAACAATTGTTTACAAGGGAATGAGATAACGACCACAAAAAAACAACTCCAACAGCTATCTAAAATGGCTCAAATGGTGTTCCCGGGTGCAACAATCTACTTCCCTTTGATCAATTACTCAAATAGTCTAAAACCACAAACAAAATGTTTAATTAAAGGTTTTAATTTGATTTTAAAGGAAAAATACAACTTCCTCCCACTAATTGATTACACTGAGTTTGAGGTTGATCCTAGGGATGGGATCCATTGGCTTCCAGATACAGCAAGTGCTATCTTTTATACATGGTTAAAAAAATTTGATTTACCATTAGAATAAGCTCACTTTTGATAAAAAGAAATAAGTAAACTGATTAACAGTGGCCAGACCAATTAAAAGGATTTTATGGAGTATGGCTCCATCTAGTAACTGGCTGAAGGGGATATTCTTTTAAAAGATCTCACTTGTCTTTTCAGGGGCCCTATCCAGTTCACAGGAACAGTTATGGTCTCATTTTACTCAATTGTTTTATGATATTAAGATATTTTTCATTTTACTCTCAATTTTACTATTTTTTTTAGGTTTTTTAGATATTTTTAGGCATCTTATGGGTTTTTAGTTGCAAGGTATTTTAGAATCTCATTTAACCTTCTTATGTTATTTGGTTTTATTCATTTATTTTATTATTTGTTTCTTTTTTAATTTGTTGTTTTATCCATTTTTTAGCGCAACATAAGACCAAGAGATAAATAAGATCCCATCCCTTTAGGACCCCTTAACTCAACCGGGGACATTAAAGTGAATATTTCCACCTCTCAACCTAAATATGAGTCTTATTGGACCACAACTTTAACTCTAAACCTAACCCCAACCCTAAACATAACCTTAGTTCCCCTAAACAAACCCTGAACTTAACCCTAAACCCAACCTGAGTTCCCTTAAATTACCCTAAACCTAACCGCGGTCCCCCTAAAACTAACCCTGAACCTAACCTTATCCCTAGCCTAAAAAGATTCCTTTAAACTATTCCTTCCTCCCCCCCCCCCTTTTCCTATTCCTACTTTTAAACTCCCCCCCCCCCCTACCTTCCCCCCCCCCCTTTTTTCATTTTAATTTTTTTTATTAGTATTATTATATACATATTTTTTAATGGTTTATCTTCTTTTTAGATTTCCTTCTTTTAACCAGATAATGGACGGGAATCTATAAGTAGGATGTGAGTGCCTGAGGAAGACGTCGGCCCGTGCACCAAGAGGGAATGCCCTACAATTAAAGATTTTATCTAATCTTCATCTTAACCTAACCCTAACCCTAACCCCTAACCCCTAACCCTAACCCCTAACCCTAACCCAGATCCTAGTAGACCGGATGATGCTTTACTAGAATTATTAAGATTAGGCCTAACTAGGAATGACTTTAATTTTAATAATGAAACCTATCTGCAAATTCATGGTACTGCGATGGGTAAAACCTTCGCGCCCTCATATGCAAATATTTACATGGCCGAGTGGGAGAAACGGGCCCTACTTAAATGTAATGTTAAACCCCTTGTGTATTTTCGTTTCTTAGATGATATTTTTGGAATTTGGACACACCCGATGAACGAATTTAAGGACTTTGTATATATTTTAAACACTCATCATGATAAAATTAAAATAACCTACACTATTAACGAACATAAAATTCAATTTTTAGACACGGAGGTTTTTTGGCAGAGAACCAGAGGAGGGAAGAGTCCGGCTTTAAGAGTTTATTTCAAACCAACTGACACTCACGCCCTATTGCATAAAAGCTCTTACCACCCTAATCACACTTTTAAAGGTATCATCAAATCCCAACTTATACGTTTTAGACGGATTTGCTCTTTGGAAGAAGATATTGAAAAGGCAACTAAAATACTTTTTAAAGTCTTAAGAGGGAGGGGCTACTCGCGGAGATTTTTAAGATCAATTAAATCGGAAGTTAAAAATACATACGAACCAACGAATAAAATAGAAAAATCTAAAAAATCTCTTATACCATTTGTCCATATGTTTTCACACAGTTTAACTCCTATAAATAAAAAAATTAAAAAACATTATCAACAACTACAGAGCCAAATCCCGGAATTTAAAGAGCATCAATTGATTTTAGCATATAAACGCAATAAAAACTTGAAGGAAATTCTAACTCATGCCAAGGTGGAGAATGATAAAAACAATACTAATCCACACTTCTTGAACAGACCATATATATTCAATCGTAAATCAGGGAAGGGTAATGTAATAACTCAAAGGATTTCACTTAACAATAATAATGTAGTGTATGCTATTAGATGTCACCGATGTGGTGATCTATATATAGGAGAAACAAAAAACTCAATACAACTTAGATTAAAACAGCACATTTATTTAATTGGAGATGGACGGGGGAATGCAGCGGTACACATCCATTTCCAGGAACATGGCCTAGGGAACCTTAGGATCTTGGGCCTGGAAACAAACATAAACTGGTCAAAACAGCAGAGACAAAAAGCTGAAAGGAAATGGATGAACTTACTTGACACAATAGATCCTTTGGGGTTAAATGAAAAATACTAGAAAATAGAGGGAAATGATGGAATCTAGCTTATAATGTAAAATAGAACACTATTACACTGTTATTACATGGTTATTACCATAACATTCTTTCTTGAAGATTTCATTCAATCACCCCCATTAGAGCGCACTCAGTTTTAAAATAAACATCTTTCAAGCATGTGGACAAATGGTTCTTTATTATACACGAGCCCCCCCTAGTGGTAAGACCAATATTTTTAGTAATTTTTGTCTAAAAGGGATAAAACATACATTAATTTTATATTTTAGTATTTTTTTATTATTAAGAAGGATTTTATGGTTTAGTTTTTCTTACTATAATGATTTTATAACTCTTATCAATTAATTTTTTTTCTCAGAGAGGCGGTGATGACGTGACCCCCATTTCCTGCATATAGTGGTACACAAGCCCCCACCCCTTTTAACCTAAACAATTCCCCCCCCCAAAACCTGAATCCGTACCTTAATATTCCAAACCCCTCCCCCCCAACCCCTAACCCATACCCCCCTTCCTAATTCTAACCTAAACAAACCCCCCCCCGCCCCCCAAACAAATTCCTTCCCCCCCCCCTTCCTAATTCTAACCTGAACAACCCTTTCCCCCCCGCCCCCTTAGCATTTCCCCCCCTCCCCCCCCGTAAAGCCCCCCCCCCCCCCCACACCAACCCCCTACCTCAAATTTCCGGAGGCCCCCCCCCCCCCAAAACCCCCCCCTTCCTAATTCTAACCTAAAACCCCCCAAAACAAAGTTCCTTTCAAACCCCCCCCGCCCCCCTTCCTAATTCTAACCTAAACAAACCCCCCCCGCCCCCCCAAACAAATTCCCTTCCCCCCCCCCTTCCTAATTCTAACCTAAACAACCCTTCCCCCCCCCCCCTAAGCATTTCCCCCCCTCCCCCAAACCTAAACATAAACCCCCCCCCGCAAAGCCCCCCCCCTCACCAACCCTAATTTTTATTTAAATTTAAAGCCCCCCCCCCCCCCCCCCCAATTTTAAACCTTTTAAGCCTCCTCTCCCCCCCCCCCCCGAGCTTAACCTTAATTATCTGAAAAGTTTTTTCTCCCCTCCCCTATTTTTTATCTTTCAAGCCCCCCTCCCTAATTCTAACTTTCCAAAACGCCCCCCCCCCCCCCCCCCCAAGGTTTAATTTTCCAAAAAGTCCTCCCTCCTAACTCTAACTCTTTAAAGCCCTTTCTGACCCTAACCCCTCTAACCCCCTAAACCCCCCCCCCCCCACCGTTCTTTATTTTTCTATATATGGGGGGACCCGGGAGAACCGTGCAGCCAGAGCACTAAATGGGAATACCCATAACTTAAAAGATTTTTTAATCTTCACCCCAACCTAACCCTAACCCTCTAACCCTAACCCTAACCCTGGACCTTCGGACCGATCGAGGTCACAAGTGGTGGGGCCGTTCGGTGGGTTGGTGGGGTGATCCACCTGTCTGGAGACATTTGGCTGTGATGGCCACGCGGGGTGTTGAGGGATGGTGAAGGGGTGTGAGTGCTTGGACACTTGAGGGTCAATTGCTTGGTGACAGTCGCAGGCCCGTGCACAACGATGGTCCCGAGTTCGCTCGGGACCACGGTGGGGAAGAGCCTCTTTTCCAAAGGGGATTTCCTTCCCCTACTCCTAAACCTAACCCAGCCAGTGCCAGTCTGTCCTGCCGGCATGGCCCTCTCGTCCTGCACTTCGCCCTACCTGAACTACCACAACACCTAAACTCTACACTAAATTATAACCCTAACCTAAATTGGATTAAAATAAAAGGTTGGGAGAGAGTGATTGTCACTACCCCAGCTAATTATAATGGATTTCCCCAAATTTCAAATTAGGACCCTAACCCCCAACCCCCCTAACCCTAACCCTAACCCCAACCCTAACCCTAACCCTAACCCTAACCCTAACTTTCCCCAAATAAATAAAAATTAAAGTTAAAAATACTTACCTGATCACGGGTTGTCTGCCCAGAATCCCCTAATGAACACAAAACAATTATTACATATTACTTACCTGATCAGCATTAATTAAATAATAGTAATAAGAATCATACTTACCTGATCAGCATATTTTCCAATGGGATTCATCATTATGGGGAACACAAAAAGCAAAATTAAAGCTAAAACCAATAAATAACTGAAATTTAAAGAAAATTAAATGGAAAAATACAAGTTTTCCAAATTTCTTACCGTCAGTTAGGGGGCGGAGCTAACACTATATAAGCTCATGCACGGCAGCAGAGCTTCATTTTCAATCAGACCCTGCACAGAGCCACATAGGGGTTTAGTGCTTAAACCTTTTTTCTATTTATTTTTCGGTTTCTTTCTTTACTTTATTATTTTACAATTTAAAAGGGGAAATGAATAAAATTGAAAAATGAATAAATATAAAATTAAAAAATGTAAGTCTGCGCCTGATGAAGGCTCTACAACGAGCCGAAACGTTGCAACTCAGACTTACTAAAGGTGACAATTAAAAACTCACCAAAGAACTCTTAACTAATGAGTTCATCAAAATCTGAATTAAACGATGCACTAAACTCCAATGGAGTAATTTTTTGAACCTTAGTCACTTCTAGTGACTATACCAAACATGGCTCAAGAAAAATTAAAAAGAGATTAAAGGATGTGGAACGCTCACCTATGTCGGACCGGTCAGTGTTTCTGGACATTGGGGGTTGTTAAAGCCTTCCTGCTGCCCGGTCATGGACTGCGGGGCCGATTGAAGCCTGTTGGTTCAGACCCTCGCCACAACAAGTCCTATGAGGACCAAAAGGCCATATTGAAGGCAATCCATATTAAGGGCAAGGGGATGTAGCCACATCGAAGGCCATCCCCAACTATGAAGCCATATTAAGGCAACTTATTCAGTACGCCGAGTACGGGGAGGGTTTTGGGTGTTTTCCCTCGCACCGTATTGCACTCGGGCGGATTCAGTCGCGGGGTCTGGACCTTTAAAAGCCACTAAAGATAGGTTTCCAGGGGCATCCATCTGGATCCCGTTAATTAATTTTTTCGAACACATTAAAAAAGGAAGAACAAAACCTACTTAACACGTTAAATGCGCACATTGAAAGAAACATGCAGCATATCCCCAAATTGTCCCACACAAAGTTTAAAGTGGAACCTGATCGAATTCATTGGACCCCCACATGCGCAAAAGCCATATTGGAGTACTGGAGCGAGTACTTAAACTTAAAAGCCCTTTAAAACCCATAGTGGAATTCAAAAAAGGAAGTGAAATGATCAATTTATCTAGAAAATTTATTCCATCCAGTGAACAACTTAAACTCCTTAATAAGGGCTTAACATTTATACCAACCCCTAAAATTAACAATGAAACTAAGAAATTATTAGAACTTGATCTACAAAGATACCATAGGAGACTGTTATTAACAACTTATTACCGTCATAAAACAGAAATGAAATACTTACCTTTCACCCACAAGTCCACATGGACACCAAAACTAATACAGGTCCCTGAAAACATTAGGAAAATAATTAGAACTGACAAATATGCCCTCAAAAACTTACCTTTTAATGTCAACAGACCCCCAAACCTAAACAAGAGAGAAATAAAAGCATTAATTCTACTCAAAAAGAACAAAGACATTGTCATTAAACCAGCCGATAAGGGTAGTGCGACGGTTATTATGGACAGGGAAACATATACACAAGAAGCTTACCGCCAATTAGACCAACCAGAATATTATAAAAAATTAGACGGACCCATTTTCCCTGAAACAATTAAAAAAATCCAACAAATTATTATCAAACTCAATGAGAAAAAGTTTATAAATAAAAAACAAGTAACTTACCTGATGCCTCCAGATGATCCACGAGCAAGAATCTTTTACCTTCTCCCCAAGATCCACAAAAATCCAGAATCCTGGAGTGTCCCGTTCCAAATGCCCCCAGGACGTCCCATAGTATCCGACTGTGGCAGTGATACCTACGCAACAGCGGAATACATAGAATACTTCCTCAACCCAATTAGTACTAAGCATCCCAGCTACATCAAAGACACCTATGACTTTATTGAGAAAATTAAAAAAATTTAATTACCTAATAAGTGCTTACTCTTCACCATTGACATAGAGAGCCTCTATACAAACATAGAGACAGAGGCAGGTCTTGCAGCGGTACAAGAGTTCTTTACCAGGTACCCTGACACAAACAGACCAGACAAGGAAATTTTGAAATTATTAGAAATTAATTTGACCCGAAATGACTTCGAATTTGATTCAAAATGGTTTCTGCAAATCAAAGGAACTGCAATGGGCAAAAAATTTGCCCCCTCATATGCCAATATTTTTATGGCCAAATGGGAAGAGGAAGCAATAGCAACTTGGCCTTTAAAACCACTCCACTATCTGAGATTCCTGGATGACATCTGGGGAGTCTGGCCAGGAACCCAATCACAGTTCATTGAATTTGCAGAACACCTCGATAAATTTCATAACTCCATTAAAATTAAATACACCTTACATCAATCAAAAGTCAACTTTTTAGACACAATCACTTATAAAGATAGTGACTTCAGAAAGACTGGCCAGCTGCAAACCCGGGTATTTTTTAAGGAGACGGATACACATGCATTACTGCACAAGTCCAGTTTCCATCCGAGACATACCTTTAGAGGCATTATTAAATCTCAACTGGTCAGATTCCACCGCATATCCTCACAACCAGAGGGATTTTGGGAGGCGACTAAAACCCTATTTGGGACACTCGGGAGACGTGGTTACTCACGCTCATTTTTGAGAACCTGCCTCAAAAATTTCCTGGCTGGGGAGTCAGAAGTCACAAAACCCACAATTAAAGAACAAAAAATAATTCCATTGGTGTCCACCTTTTCGGACTATAGTCTTAAGTTAAATAAAAGGGTCAAAGAAAATTTTGATAAATTTATAACACAAGGGACGGTCCTGAGAGACCACATAGTTATTTCGGCCTACAGAAGGAACAAAAATCTTAAAGATTTATTAATTAAAAGCAAATTACTGCAGATCTTAACAGATCCATCAAAACTTTATCCAATTAACGAGTTTGAGCCCAAACAATATGTCATGAACCCAAAATCCAGAATGATATTTGAAATTCGGCCTTCCCTTAAAGATCACACTGCTAATTGTGTCTATTTAATTTTTTGCAAAGTTTGTAACAAACAATATGTAGGGGAAACTAAAAACACCTTAAGAAAAAGGATGTACCAACATAGGTACAACATTAAAAACAAAAGGGAGATACACAAACTCATAGTCCAACATTTCATAAAACATGAGGGGGCATTAAGGATAATGGGACTACAACACAATCCATGTTGGACTGATAATACAAGAAAATATGTTGAAAGGGAGTGGATCAAAAAATTAGATTCAAAGCAACCTTGGGGGCTCAATGAGAGATAGATCTTGGGATGGTGATGCTTGTGCTTGTGCGACGTAAGTAGGCCCGTGCCTAACGGCGGCCCTGGATACCACCAGGACCACTGGATACTACCCCTAAACTTAACCTAACACCACCCCACCCCTAAACTTAACCTAACACCACCCTCAACCCTAAACTTAACCTAACACCACCCTCAACCCAAACCCTAACCTAACACCACCCTCAACCCTAAACTTAACCTAACACCACCCCACCCCTAAACTTAACCTAACACCACCCTCAACCCTAAACTTAACCTAACACCACCCTCAACCCAAACCCTAACCTAACACCACCCCCAACCATAAAACTTAACCTAACACCACCCTACCCCTAAACTTAACCTAACACCACCCCACCCCTAAACTTAACCTAAAACCACCCTCACCTAACCTCAACCTAACACCACCCTCATACCTAAAACTTAACCTAACACCATCCCACCCCTAAACTTAACCTGACACCACCCTCAACCCTAACCTAACCTAACACCACCATCCACCCTAAACCTAACCTAAACACTACCCTCCACTCTAAATCTAACCTCACACCACCCTAACCCTAAACTCAACCTAACACTACTCCATCCCTAAACCTAGTCCTACACAACCCTTACTCCTAAACATAACCCAACACCATCCACCCCTGATTCTCTGACCTCCACTCCAACCCCAACCCTAACCTAAAACCCCAACTCCAACCCCAACCCTATCCCCAACCCTAACCCTAACCCTCTAACCCTAACCCTCTAACCCTAACCCTAACCCGACTTGTTCGGGGTCCCCGGTCTGGAGACACCGTTCTCCTCTTGGGGTGAGGGAAACCCTTCCCCTAAATCCTAACCCTAACCCCTAACCCTAACCCTGACCCTGACCCTAACCCTAAACCCTAACCCTAACCCTAACCTAACCCAACCCAACCCAACCCTAACCCAAGAAACTGCAAAAATTAAAAGAGAATTAAATGGAAAAATACAGCCAAAATGATAAAAAATAAGAAAATAGTATCTGGGAAAAAGGTCTACCTCTTCAAATTTTACCGTCAGTTAGGGGGCGGAGCTAAACCTATATAAGCTCATGCACCGAGGCAGAGCTTCATTCCTGAACAAACCCTGCACAGAGCCACACAGGGGTTTAGTGCTCCAACTTTTTTTCGGTTTCTTTCTTTATTCTATGATTTCAAAAGGGGAAACAATTCAAACTGAAGAATGAAGAATTAAAAATAAACAAAATGTAAGTCTGCGCCTGATGAAGTCTCTATAAAGAGCCGAAACGTTGCAACACAGACTTACTAAAAGTGATTACTAACGAATCACTCACGAACTCACAACTAAAGAGTTCAATGGAACTAATATTAAAATGATTGTTAATACTCCTCTGGAGCAATTTTTTGAACCCCAGTCATTTTCAGTGACTGTATACAACAAGGCTCGCTAAAATACAATTTAAAAAGAGTAAAGCAGGTTGAAAATTAAACCAACCCAAACTAGAACATGGCCTACTCACACGTGTCGCACTGGTTTGTGTTCCTGGGCGTTGTGGGTCGCTGTGTCCTTCCTGCTACCCGTTCATGGACTGCGGGGCCAATTGAAGCCCGTTCGTTCGGACCCTCGCCGCAATAAGTCCTATAAGGACCAAGAGGCCGTTAACTGGATAATATTAAACAAGGGGTCAACCAAAATTAAAAAGCCAAAATAAAGGCAAACTTGAACCTTAAAGCCATACTAAAGGCGGTTCATACCAGTACGGTTCTCTAACCGCCTAATACGGGGAGGTTTTCTGTGTGTTTTCCCTCACACCGTAACATTCGGGCGGTATTAGCTGCGGGGTCTGGACGTTCGGGTTGATTGAGGTCACAAGCGGTGGGGCCGGTCGGTGGGGGGATGGGGTGATCTACTTGTTTCGGGGACATGACTGTGTGACCAAAGATGTGAGGAGGGATGGTGATGGGGGGGGGGGGGGGGGGGGGGGTGAGTGCTTGGACACTTGGGGGCAAATTGCTTGGTGACAGTCAAAGGCCCGTGCACAACGGTGGGGGGGGGATCCTTCCCTCTTGGGGATACTCTTCCCCTAACCCATAAACCTAACCCCTAACCCTAACCCCTAACCCTATTATTCAAGTCCGATTTTTGTATCGTTTTTATTTTTCAATCATAATCGATGCGTCTATATTTAAGGAAGGCTGTACCCAAAACCATCCAGTAGATGGCAGGATTATATCAAAGCTAAATTATATATTTAATACTTTAACTTAGTACTTAATTAAAATAATTATCAAATAATCTAAATTTAAAACTAAACCAGAAAAAAATGACTCTCCAAACTCATACACATACACATACACATAAATAATAAATGACTGAAAATAAAAGAAATTGAGTGAAAAGGGGGGAAAATAATTGGCATTTATTTAAATTCAATAATCAATGAGATTGTTCCCTCTTTTTTTATGTAATCACCTCTATCACAAAATTTTCTTGATACCCTTCTGCATTTTGTTTTGCTGTTATTCTGGTAATCTTAGCATTTCTTTAAATTTGTAATGATTTTTTTTGGCTACCTATGTTTATGCTGTCTATACTTTTATTAATTGAAAAAATATTATTTAATTTCTTTTGGTTTTTTTAGTTCTTACAGCCTTTTACTTTTCTTTCTTACTATGGGTGTTTTATAACCTCACCCATTTCCCTTGTGTTTGCTTCCAGGTCTGTGTGCATGTAGATCTGTGAGTGTGTGTGTGTGAGTGTGTGTGCGCACGCTCGCGGTTAGACTCTTAAAACCAACTACTCAGCCATTTCTAACCCGTGGCACCAAAGAACTGACAGTCACCACAAATAGCCAATCAGAGCGTGCTGTATGTGAGCAAGAAAGAGAAAGTGAGAGAGAGAGAGAGAGAGCGTGAGTTTGTGTGTGAGGAATGTTCTCTGCTGGTTAGAACACTTTTGAATACAGAGCATGGTATGGAGTGTAAAGACGAGGTCACTCTGCAGCCTTGAGTTGCTTGGAAAAAAAAATCTCGAGAGAGTATTTGTGAAACACGAGAACGGTGAGAAGCAAAGACAAGGCAGTGGTGAGTGACTGCAGAGTGAAGTTAGTTCATAAGGAATTTATTTTGAAACAGAGCAAGTTGTTCTCAGAATTTCTCTGCTTGAAGAAGTTGGCACTGCCCTTTGGCATCGCAGCATGACAGACTCTGTGTTGGAGGAGACCGAGGTGGTACCTGGGAAAGAAGAGCTGGAGTGGGGCTACGAAGAAGGTAAAGAAAAATGAAACAGACCTTTACTAAATCATCAGAGGAAAAAACAGCAAGTTCCTTTTGTAATTCTGCTCAGTAAAGCTGAATAGAGAACAAAAGAACAATTTCTTTTTCTTAATATGTCCTGAATGTCGTTCCATCACTTTCAGCATTTGTCTCTTTAGTTCTGTTTATGCATCATTTGCCAGTAAATTTGTACCCGTGTCCTTTATTCTGTATATTTCTCTGAGTCCCCCCCCCCTCTCTCTCTCTCATACACACACATCATTTTTCACCTTCGCTCTTTCCTCTGTCCTTCTTTTTTTGTTATTTCCATTTGATCTTTCTGTTTGTTTACGTCTGTGTAATAACTCTGAACTTTGATCTTTATTCTGGATCAGTTTACATAATGAGAACTACATTTTGTACTAAATGGTAAAATCAATGACAGAAAAAAGATTTCCTAATAATGAAAAAGTATCATGATAGACTGTTTATTTTAAAAATATGGATTTTTTTGAAGTGAGAACAAAGTATAAATGCTCATCTGTGTGTGTGTGTGTGTGTGTGTGTGTGTGTGAAAGAGAGAGAGAAAAAAAGCGCTAGCGAGAGACGGATGTTGGTAAGGTAGTGTAGATAAGACAGTGAGTGTTTACTCAGCTCTTAAGAAAAGATCATATTTAATAATGAAACTGTAAATGAAGCCAAGACAAACTACATCTTTGAAAAACAGGAAGTGATAACAATGGAGACTAATTATACAACACAACACACTTATGCTACAAGAAATATTGCCATCATTACATAACATTAAATCATTTAAATATATTCACACTGCAAATACTAACCTTAAGGTTTAGTTCTGTCACTTCAGTAAAGGAGGGTTTATTTTTATTGTATATAATCACATTTCTGTACGGGGGGGCTGTGCCATATAACTGTTAAAATGACTGGCACCTTCTCAAAAATGTAAGAAATAATTGTTTAGGGTCAACAGTCAATTATTTGCTACTTGTTTAATTTGTGAGAGTCTGTAACAAATACTGCAGAATTAAAGTCACATGATCAACCAGTTTAAACAGATCAACTCAGACTTTGGTTACATTGAGCATGAACACAAGAAATAAAAATCAAGAAGGCTGAAAGCACCAACACTGTTGTCCTCATTAAGTGGACTCCGTCTCAATGGACCTGAACAGAATGGAGACATTGATGGAATTATATATTGATGGATTATAGCTTAGAGGTTAAAGACACTGTTAGATCTCAGCATCATCAGAATCAAACGTGAAGCTTCAGTATGAGACACAGATCGAATGACTTAGTCATAAAAAACATCAAACTAAATGATTTAACCCTAAAATAAGTGATACTTGCAAACTTTAGTCTAAGTTTCTTTACGTCAGAAGGTCAAATAAACACTTTAGCTGCAAACATTACTCAGTTGTTTGGTGTTTAAAATTTTACAATTTTACATTTAACTGTAAAAAAAACATTCTAAATTGAACAAACAATTTTAGCCCCACATCGTTTTAGTGGCAGTTTACTTTGCTGCATGCTGCAGCAGCATATCTGTTCTAACCCCCTCCAGCACCAGGGGACGAGAGACACTCAATTAATGATTTCCTGCCTCCACCAACAGGGGGCGTATGTGGTGCAATGGTTTACTTCTATCTCCATTGCGCTCAGACCCATATCCCAGGGTTTCCTGTTTTAGAGTCTGTTGATACAACAGGCTGTCCAGCTCCAGTGCCCACTCGTCTGTTGCTCTTTCTTGGACTCTTTGGGGGCGTAGTGGTTAGCATGTTCGCCTCTCAGGTTTGAATCCCAATCTGGATGGATTTGTATTGGTGGATTCACCAATCTGGTGAATCTCATGTTCTCCTTGTGCATGAGCAGGTTTTTTCTAAGATCCCTGGTTTCCTCCTTCAGTTAAAAAAAAACATGGAATTAAGGTGAAATGACTGCTGTAAATTGCCCCCATATAATGTGTGTGTGTGTGTGTGTGTGTGTGTGTGTGTGTGTGTGTGTGTGTGTGTGTGGATTGGTGACAGAGTGGTACCCTGTTTTGGGGGTATCTGCTCAGTGCCTGAAAGGTTTTCCACTGGATGGGCGTGGGGATTTAAAGATAAGGAACTTTATAATGTGTACGATTCATTTCAATGAGGGTAAAGTATTGTATTAAAACTTTCTGACTGTCTGCCTGTATTCATTCACCTGAGCCCTAATACTTTATTTTAGGGAGTTCCATCTGAATAACTGCAAACTTGGTTAATAAAAGCACCTTTTATTCTTAATCTGGTAGGGGCCTCTGCATTTCTCTTCTGTTGCATAACAGAAACATTTGAAGTGTGAGGAGAACAGAAGGATAATGGACAGCAGGAACGAGGACACTGGGGATCCTCCTGAGCTTTGATTCCTTTAGGAGTCTGAACACTAATAATGATGGGACTCTGTTTCATTCTCATGTATATTTAGTTTCCTAATTAGGGGTTTTATTTAGTATCAGGATTTGAAGAGCTAATGGGAACATTGGAGATAGTAATTGTCCACCGCATTGTTGTGCATTGCTTCTGTGGACTGTACGGCTTTATTCTAAATGTTTTTTTTATTTTAGGAGTGGAATGGGGTTTACTTTTTCCAGAGGCAAATGGAGAGAATCAGTCTCCCATAAACCTGAACTCGAGGGAAGCACGGTATGACCCCCGTCTCTTAGAGATGGGATTGACACCAAACTACGTGGTGTGTCGGGACTGTGAGGTCATCAATGATGGGCACACAGTGAGGATCATGCTCAAATCGAAATCAGGTATGAATTAAAAGGATGGCTTCAAATTTAAATGTATTACTTTTACTTTTTATTTTTAAATGTTAAGGTGCATCGTTCTGCTCCTCAGTAGTTTTTAATTGCTCCTCCATTTATTTCGGTTCCTGAATTTTGTTGTAATTAAGGCGTCTATCAGAGGATCTGTTCCTGATCGTTAGCTAAGCTGGAGCATGTAGTAATGTAATGAAGGCAGTAATGACATCAGATACCACAGAAACACCAGCTAACGACGTCCCCACTGCTAATGAACACATTCATGTATCAAATAAATGGGAAGCCTCAGAGACAGAAGTATAATTATGAAAAAGGGACATTTTATGTTACATATTATTTTATTAAATGATAAAAATCTGTATCTAAGCGAACAGCGAGTCGGTGTATAACTGTTTCATACCTCAGCTTAGTGAAACTCATCATTTTACTGCCGACAACAAACCACAAAAGAAGAGGACTAGCATCCGAGGAGTTGGTCCTCTTTAGTGTGGACTGCTCTATTGGTCAGGTGCCACTTTTGGACACTGGATTTAACAAAAGGATGATGGCAGATTCTTTTAACCCTGATGTCCAAATAAATGTCCTACATTTTTTGACCTAATCATTTTCCCTTGTTTTTATTTCTTTTCTTCTCTGGCTGTAGTAGTGACTGGGGGTCCTTTACCGAGTGACCATGAGTTTGAACTGTATGAGGTTCGGTTCCACTGGGGAAAGGAGAACCAAAGGGGCTCTGAACATACTGTTAACTTCAAAGCCTTTCCTATGGAGGTTAGTGACATGTACATACACATTGAAGGCAGTATGGGGTCATGGATCAGGCAGTCAAAAATTGATATGGTATTATTTAAAGATACTTACTTACTAATTACTTTAAAATAGACGGTAAAAGTCCAGTGGCACTTATATGATCCACTCTCAAGGGAACACACCCCCACAAGGTCAGAGTCCTGATCATCAGAGACATGGCTAGGCTTTATTTTGCCAACAAAATACATTTCTTTAGAAAATACAATGCTTTAAAGGCATTTATGCATTTCTGCCTGAATCAAACGTTATGGTACATTGTCTCATGTAGTCAGAATGGTAAAATGTCCCAGTTTGAAGATCTGATATGTTGTTTCCATATATATATATATATATATATATATATATATATATATATATATATATATATATATATATATAACAGAATACAGGGTCCTAACTTTTTAAAAACTTTTAAATCGAGGTTGTAGTATCTTAAAAATTACAACGAGAGTGTTGACAAAGAGAGTGTTTGTGTGTGTGTGTGTGTGTGTGATGTAGCTGCACCTGATTCACTGGAACAGTACATTGTTCAGCTCTGTGGATGAGGCGATGGGAAAGAGGAACGGTATCCTGATTATCGCCCTCTTTGTTCAGGTTCTGTATAAACAGCTTTGATGTAATAAAATCACTCGCTATTTTTAAAAATAACACTAATCTTCATTAATGACTAAATTCCATCTCAACTTTAGAACGGTCTATAAGGACAACTGTTAATTCTAATGGTTCTACACAGAGTGGTTCTAGTTCTGCAGGTCTTTATCATTCTGGCTGAATCTTAAAGAGAATAAAATCTCCATCGAGTGATACGAACACTCGTCAAAGAGTCATAACGATAAATCACTAAACACAGTATTAACAACTGAGTGCTGCATCAGATCCACACTGTCTGATCTACCACAGAACATCAGAGCCACTCTGATACAGAACATAGATGTAAATCTGTAACATTAAATAATTTTCCTCATTAAATAAATGAAGAAATCTTAATTTTTAACTCATTAGTTTAGCATCTAAATCATGATTATAAGCTAACAATATTCACAAAGTTTATGGCTCTATAGTTTGTTTTTTTATATTTTATTTTATTATTTAAGTTATGTATTAATGTCTTCATGCAGATTGCTGTTCTGATTTCTTTCTAAAATCATTAGATGAATTTAAGTTTTTATTTCTAATATAAAGTTTTATTCAAGCATTTGAAAAACCTAAAGGTTTAAAAACTAGAGCCCGTTTCTTTTTCATTCATTCATTATCTTTCGCTTTATCCCCTATTAGGGTCGCAGGGGGGTTCCCCATGCCCATCCAGGGGAGAACGTTTCAGGCGCTGGGCAGATACACCCAGGACAGGGTGCCAATCTATCGCTGGGCACACACTCACTCACACAGACACGCACACATACACACTCTATATGGGGCAATTTGGAGAACTCAATTGACTTCATCCATGTTTTTGGACTGTGGGAGGAAACCGGAGAACCCGGAGGAAACCCACGCGGACACGGGGAGAACATGGAAACTCCACTCAGATGGGGATTTGAACCGGGAATCCCTAATGCTGAGAAGAGAACATGCTAAACCACTAAGCCACCGTGCCGCCCCAAGCCCGTTTCTCAATTTACAAAAAGTTTTAATTTATACATTTTAGCACAAACTTTTAAATACATTTATAAACTATTGAGTAAAGTGATCTGTGAAAGCGAACAGAAGAGTGCAGAGTGCAGACAGACGACCGGACTGAATGAGTGTCAGGGTTTGAATCATATTCATGTGAATTCTGCTCAATCTGCAGATCGGTAAAGAGCATCTGGGTCTAAAGGCCATCACTGAAGTGCTGCAGGACCTGCAGTATAAGGTGGTCAATCACACACACACACACACACACACACACACACACACACACACACAAAACGAGGTGTTCTTGCAAAATCTTCTAATGTATTGATTCCTTTCTATTTGTTGTTACAGGGAAAGACAAAAATCATCCCATGTTTTAATCCCAACACTTTACTGCCAGGTTAGTTTAGATTTCTGTCCTTTATTCAGATTAACAATATGACTGCAGTGTATTCTTACAATATTCACATATATTATTATTATTATTATTATTATTATGTAATAATTATTATTATTATGTAATAATGTTACGATGTACAGCATGTTGGACCCAACAATGTGTGACAGAACAACTGGAAATGAATAAAAAACGTTTATATGGTTTATTTCATTGCACTGAATAAATATAATAAAAGATCTATAAATGACCTAAGGACACGAGAACATCATACACAGTGCACGTAGCGCCAGATGATACCTCAGATGTACACATGACCCCTTCAAACAGAAACAGGGCGGCCCGCCGCTCCTCCTACTGCCACCTACTGTCCCTTCAGGTGGCGCGCCATGTGGGACTAAGCGGTAAGCCGCCAGCCAACTGTGACGGAAGCTCACTGGCGTGAGTGACACATCTCCCGCTTTTCAGGTGCCGCTTTGAGAAGCGTCTGGAAAGGACAAGGGCTCCCCCCAGTGTCGGCACAGTTGGTGCGGCAGCTTAGGACCGGATTGGTAAGAACCTTTTTTGTTTCTTTTATTTATTTTCTGTTGGGGTGCACGCTCTGAGGTATCAGACGTTGTGCTTGCGCAACAGTAAGAGCAGCGCCACCTGCTGTATGTTACTGTTTGTAAGGGTCACGTGAACATCTGAGGTATCGTCTGGCACTATGCCCTGTATGTAGGATGTGCATTTCTATTGCTTTTGTTGTATTGATTTCATGAATTAAAATAAAGCTTTTAAACTTTGTCTTTTGTGGTTCTGCCTCATGTGGTTGGATCCGACATGCCCACAAGTTTTAACAGCATGCCATGATTTGTAACAATTACACTTTATTTATTAAAAAAGAAACTGAACAGTACACATTAAAAACTCAACCTTTAAGCCAACATCAGTGAACAGTTACAGGTTCGGGTTTTTGTATTGTAATATTTCTCATCGTCTTCCACTAAATCCTATATTAAGGTCGCAGGGTGACCATTTACGGGAAGACATTTTGCTGGATCAATACATCCAGGGCTCCAAACCATCACTGGACACATAGACACACATACGCTATATGGACCAATTTAGAGCAACCATTTCACCTTGAATCCATGTTTAATGGTGGTGGGAACAAACTGGTCTTCCATGTAATTTCAGAATTGTTTTTTTTTTTCACAGAACCCTGTGAGAACGCAGCATGACTCAACAACACCATCAGTTTTAATGTAACATTAAGAAAAGGTTTTCTTTTTTTCTAGATCCTTTATTACGAGATTACTGGGTGTATGAAGGTTCTTTGACAACACCACCATGCAGTGAAAAGGTCATCTGGATCCTGTACCGTTATCCACTGACCATTTCTCAGATGCAGGTAAATAAGATCTATTTTTATAAAATCTATTTGAGAAACAGATCAAATTTTCATGTATGTTTAATAATCTAGAACTCAAAATGCAGTATATTTATTGCACAGAATTAGCTTCATAATGTCACATGGAAATATATAAGAACACAGTTTCAGGCTTTTCTAAGAACAAAGTGACAGAATGATTCATAGCACATAAGATAACACACAACTAAACATCCATGAACACAGCATCATAGCAGACCTGCCATCAATACAAATTATATGAATAACATTTTCAATTCAGGTTAATCAATAAAACAATAAACAGTCCACAATTTAAAATGATTAAATCAACCGTACAGCTTTAAAGCCGTCTCGTGTGAGCTGGAGAGAGACGCTTTAAAGTGTTGGATTTGAACATGTTCCTAAAATGTTCTCTTTTCTCACAAGTACGTCTTTGAGTTGATAAATCCAATGTTGATGGTTGAATATATCAAAAACCGGTCTACGCGTCAAAGTGCAGAAGTCATGGTTCATACAAGTATTTCACTGTAATTTAAAAAAATAGCAAATGATATCAGAACCTCACGTTAACAGAGGACAGAAACATACGGTCTCATCTCAGGACACATGACATCAAAACAAAACCTTCCAACAGAACAATTTACCTTCGCAAATTTCAGAGAACATCTCATCAAAAGGTTTCTCAGGTAGGCATCCCAAAAAGGAAATTCAGGGCAATCAGCAGGCGATATTGGCATATTGAGTAATATTAAGTATGACTCAACAAACTTAGAAGTAGAAATAGAACCCGAGCCGAGTCTACCTCACTGCTATGATATCACAGTGTAATGGATGGCTTTGCGACTGGGTTCCACTTGCTGGTTTTTGGTTAGTTCACGCGATCTGACATGGCTTTGGTGCTGTGCACAATTATTTATTTTTATTTTTTGTGAACATGCTGACAGATGAGCTGCTTGTCTCTCTACCAGTTGCTAGGCAATGCGCTCAGGGTCAGGTGATTACCTCACATTTGTTTGGAGATGGTAAGCACTGTGAGCTTTTGTACTACATGCTTTATTGTCTTTATCTTTACTATTCTCTATTATTTACAGACTGTGTGTAGTAGGTGGGAGGTAAACCGAGCTCCACTCTCACAGACAGGGTATTCAGGCTTCTCCCAGTGAGTAAACATTTCCCTGGGTAGGATGATGGCTATTTGAAGTTTTGTCTGCTCATAATGGAAAGAGTTCAAATCATTTATTGTAACAGTCAACCAGACAAGGCTTTTTTGATAACAGGCCCATCAAGTCAACACCCAGCTGTAACTGTGTTGGACTTCTGACAGACTGCATTAGGACTAAATGAGATTTAAGCTTTTGGATGCATTCTTTTTAGAACTAAGGATAATTCCACATTCTGTGTAGTGGCATGTCAGCATGTTCAGCAGTGGAAGGTTGAAGGTTGAATTCTTACAACAGAATGAACATCATGTGACCATCGGCAGCAAAACAACAAATCTCATTTTGAAGATTATTTAGATTCTTTTCTTTTTCCAAAACTTTTAAAATCATCCATAGGTCACTAAAATGGATGCTTCAATATATTTATTTCACAATGTTTTACAGATCGAGGAGTTCAGGAGGCTCCGATCTCATATTAAGGGTGCAGAGCTACCTGAAGGAAATGATGGGATGTTGGGAGATAATTTCCGACCCACGCAGCCTCTCAGTGACCGTGTGGTCCGAGCAGCATTTCAGTAACGCATGAATACAAGATCAACCGGTGAGGGGTAAACAGCATTATAGACTTGTCTTTTCATTAATAAATAAAAACTCATTCTGAAGACTTAAACACTGTGCAAAGAGCTGTACACACAAACAGCACTGTGCTTTAATTCAAAGAGCCAGAAATAGAGTTCTGTAAAGAAAGAGGGTCAGGGCCCTGTATAGAGCAAGAGTAACCTAGTTCTCTTTGATCTAGATCCATGTGTAGCATTATATATAGAAACGAGTTCCATTTAAGGTCTCCCAAAAGAATACCTGCTGCTTCAAACATATTACTGCTAATGAAACATGCTCCATTTAGGACATAATACTGATGATCAAATACTGTAGAGTCAGAATTAGTGTAGAAGTGAGAGACATGAGAGTAACACAAATAAATATATATGGACTGAATGGACATGGACCTGACGCACTACCCCATCAGCAGAGGAGACTGAGGGACCCAGCGCAGAACTCTCATGTTAATACATCATTTTTTACACACACACACACACACATATATATATATTTCATTTTACTTATGATGATAAACATAAACATAGCATGTGTACCAAATACATCAGTAAAGAGATCAGCCACCTGATGCTCCAACACAAAGTGTTATTGTTTAGCTGTAATGGAGTTTGGAGGTGGAGTTACTCTCTGTCTGATCTGGAAAATCCACCTGAGTTGAGAGTGTTAGTCAGAGACGACAGACTCTTTACACAAAGCTTACATCAACAGTAATAATTAAAAGAACCATGCATTCATTCATTCACAAAATGGTATATGTAGAGAACCGAGAAACTGAAGGTACAAAGACAGTAAAGCAGTATGCAGACACATCCTTATAAAATCAATTCTCATTGTTGGTTTTATTGAAGGTTTATGGTGTGCAGGAGTGCAGTGGTAAAGAAACCATCCCCAAAGTGCTCTAACAAAACTGGATTTCATTTCACAGCAACAAGTGAAATAATGTGTATAAAGAAACCCACCGCTGTTTTTTCTTTTTCAGACTGCTGACAGGCCACACATTGAAGATAATAATTCACAAATAAAAAACAGAACAAAACTGATTATTTTACGTCCTATTAATGAACTATAACTAAGAAAAAGGAATAACATGATGTTTCCAAAATAAAAGCATTTCAGTTTGCTCATCACAGTGAGAGGTGAGAGTCATAATAACCATAAACTGTCTGGAACAAACACAGCAGTTCATTTCATTTATTTTCTGTTTGAAACTGGGCAGTTCCGCTCTGATTGGCTGAGCCGTTTGTTCAGCCGTCACATTAACATGAACACCCCCCCCCCCCCCCTGCTTTATTAATGCGTGATATACACTACATTTTTCCTAATATTTTTTATAAACTGTGTTCAGTATTTGATTGTTAGAAAAACAAGAATTCTGGTTTCTCTTATGATCAGCGTTCTCTTTAAAATACAGACTAGAGATGACGTCACAGAAGAGCAGATTATTAATGATTTTGCTTTCAATAAATGATTAATGAATCAAACCATGTTTTTTTATTATAGTGTGTTTCTAAGTGTTTTATTAAAGCAATCAGACTCTCGAGGTTGTGTGGTATTGTGAATAAATCACTTAAAGAGGTGGAACTGTACTGCACTACACACCGGGACTCATAACACCTCTTTATGGGCTTTATTCAGATTAAGGCCACACCCCCTCGTCTGCCCTTACTGTAATAATTTATTTGAAACTAAAATTTGATTAATAATCCCATAATCCCAATGTCTCCCTGGGCGCTGTGTACAGGGCTGCCACCCCTCCAGGCATGTATGCTCGGTTCACTCTTCAATCAGAGTTTGTGTGTGTGTGTGTGTGTGTGTGTGTGTGTGTGTGTGTGTGTGTGGTCTCCAGGGTAAATAGATCAATTTAATGAGCGTTCCAGTTTATGTTGTGATACATTATTTCTTCATTTGAATTGAAATACATTTGACATTTTATATTATAATGTAAACAAATTTATCTACTGTAGATTTTTTTGAATTAGCTTAGCATACCAGCTGAACTCACGTAAAGCTTTCTAGCGCCATCTTGTGGATTTTAGGTGAGATGTTCCAGGTATCATTAAAAGTAAATGCATTTTAAATACTGCACATAAAATCTAATTAAACTTATCAACTATTTTAATGAAGTAGCTTAAGGAATTGGAATGCTTTTCTGAATTAAACTGTGGCTGTGAAACTTTCTGTTGTCACTAAGTTTCTTTTTTGAACTCAAACTGTGCATTAAACCACAAATTTAACCAGAACCCATCAGGTCCATCATCCAGCTTAACATCGAAGTGCTTACTTTATTCCTTTATTAATGAATTACTGCACTGTGTTCAGAAGCAGAGGTGGTGGAATCGGATTTAATTCATTATTTTCAGACAATGTTCTGAGCGGGTCTCCTCCAGAATCCGAAACCCATTTAAAGTGCTTTATCATGAACCAGCACAAAGTCCATTACAAACCAACAGATCATCACAGAACATCAGAACACAAAGTCTATTACAAACCAACAGATCATCACAGAACATCAGAACACAAAGTCCATTACAAACCAACAGATCATCACAGAACATCAGAACACAAAGTCTATTACAAACCAACAGATCATCACAGAACATCAGAACACAAAGTCTATTACAAACCAACAGATCATCAGAACCGTCTGCTCTTTAAAATCAACGTTTCATAGAAAACCAAACTCACTCAGATTGTAAACAACAGGGACGTCGCGTCGCGTCGTGTGTGTGTGTGCGTGCGTGCGTGTGTGTGTGCGCGCGTCAGGTTCTTAAAGCGACAGTGCAGATAAAAAAACTCCAGCAACAAGACAACAGCAATAAAGAAATAACTAGGACACAATTCAATAATAATTTCAGTTTGTGAATTGTATTTATTTTAACTGTGTTGAACTGACATTTAGATTTGTAAGATTTTAAAAATTGTATTTAAAATTTTGCTTCCTTTAAAATAATTATTTTGAACAAATCTAAGGTTCTGTAACCCTGTGTGACCTTTGTTTGTCCTGTATATGACCCGTGTGTTTAAAGTTTAAAGATCAGATCATGATGAGCTGATGATTATGTAACACACATGTCATGGCAACATGTTCGACCTGAACAATGAAATTACTTTTGACCTGCGACTGTTTTACATCATTTATTTCATTGTTAGATATAAAAGTTAAAATACATGAGGTATTATCTGTACGATGAAGTTGTGACTGATCTCAGATGTTTCATCCTGAAGCGTCAATGTGAAAGCAGCATGTTACTGTTGTAGCTGCTGGATGGTTTCACGCTCCTGGAAATACAGAATTATTTAACTCTTTAAACAAAATCTTCTAATACAGAGACTGGAGAGGTGCAAAAACATTGTGAGGGAAACCGGAGTGTGCATATATAAATGACATGTACACAATATATTATTCAGTCTGGTCTTCATGGCAGCAGAAACTTTACTGGACAGTTGATGGTTCTCCTGCTCATGCTGTTCTGTCAGTATTTGTTAACAAACACAAAGCTTTCAAATCATTTTTTTACTGAAACTGAAATCTCATAGGGTGGCACGGTGGCTTAGTGGTTAGCACGTTCGCCTCTCAGCGCTAGGGATTCCCGGTTCGAATCCCCATCTGGGTGGAGTTTCCATGTTCTCCTCGTGTCTGCGTGGGTTTCCTCCGGGTTCTCCGGTTTCCTCCCACAGTCCAAAAACATGGATCAAGTCAATTGAATTCTTAAAATTGCCCCATATAGAGTGTGTGTGTGAGTGAGTGTGTGCCCAGCGATGGATTGGCGCCCTGTCCTGGGTCTATCTGCCCAGCGCCTGAGATGTTCTCCCCTGGATGGGCATGGGGAACCCCACCGCGACCCTAATATAGGATAAAGCGGGAGATAATGAATGAATGAATGAAATCTCAAAAAAAACACAACAGATTTCTTTTAAAACAGCATTTTCTTTATTTATGATAATAATATAATGTGACTTACATATATATATATATATATATATATATATATATATATATATATATATATATATATACTAATAATTGAAGCCCATAATAAATGCATCATGTTCAGCTGGTCCATCTCTACAGGAAGTGGAACTTTGAAGTTCAACATTTACATTTGAAACTCTGAACTGCAGAAATATTAATAAACAGGCATATTTAAAGATGAAATAAACTGATCCAGAATCAGTGGAAGTCATTTTAATGTGTGTGTGTGTGTGTGTGTGTGTGTGTGTGTGTGTTCATGCTGTGTGTGATGTGTGTGTGTGTGTGTGTGTGTGTGTTTATTTATCAAAAAGACATTTAATAATGTTACATGTTACGACACTTCTCTAATGAACACAATATCTCAACGCCATCTAGCGGATAGAAAGTAAAACGCCTTTAAAAGATTTCATAATTTTAAATCTTCTTATATTTATTTAACTCATATTTTGAAGTAAAATTAGTCAAATGTAAAACTTTTAAAATGAAGTTTTCTAAAGACTTTTCATTCAATCAGATTCAAATCTGAAATATTATTGATTTATATGTATTTTATTTATTATTGTAACAGTTATAAACGTCTCTGATGAAATCAAATTGTAATTTTGTTCCGACAGACGAGAGAACAGAACGTCATCAGAGAAGTTCTAAAGCTGACTTCTCACAGGGTCCGGGTCCGGCCTCTTCATGTTCATCGTTATGGATTAGAACATCGTTAAGATGACGCTCTATATAAATAAAATGAAGTGAACACATTCATGCTCTGACTGAACGTAACCTCGTGGAAGCGGCCGTGACCGGCTGTGACCCGATGTGACCTGAGGTAATCTCGCAGTCCACAGTGTGAGGTTACTGGGAGTTAAACAGCGGGTGAGTTTGGGTGACTGCAGTTCAGCAGCAGTGTGACCTCCAGTAACCCCCACCAAACTGACTGTCTCTGAATCTCTGAAGCAATAACCACAAACACACCAGAAACACCTCCTTCAACAGCTTCATGAAGCGTACCATACACAACATTCATTCATTCATTCTCTGACAGTCAGGTGTCTCATTCACACACACACACACATCAACAAATGAATTAAACAGTAAATCCACCAGGACTCTGCTCCTGTTTTAGTTCTTTGGTTCTGTAAAGGTCTTAATCACAGTCGGTGTGTAAAGAGCTGCTCATCTTCTAAAGGCTTCATCTTCACTCCAGGTGACATCACACAAGATTCAGATCCAAAACAAATTAAAGGAAAAAACTAACAAACTGGGTTAAGTAACTTTTAAAGGTCTAACAGTGAAAACTAGATCCGATCACAGACTTTAAAATATGTTAAAGTTTGACACTGAATCTGCTAAATCTTTAAATCTGTTTGTAGAGAGCAACGTCTTTTATTACATCAAAAAGTTTAACCTGAATTCTGAGGATAAATGATGACAATGCACAATCTCCAGACTGTTATCATTACAGTAAGATTTTATTAAAGGTTTTTGATTTATCCTTCCTCAATTCAAAATATATAACAATTCATTCATTCATTATCTTCCGCTTTATCCTATACTAGGGTTGCAGTGGGGTTCCCCATGCCCATCCAGGGGAGAACGTTTCGGGAGCTGGGCAGATACATCCAGGACAGGGCGCCAATCTATCGCTGGTATAACAATAATAATAATAATAATAATAATAACAGAGCTCAGTAAATATTACTGATACGAGTCTCACATGGTTTCATACATCACTGTGAACATCAACCATTCTCATAAATGCAGGTCTGACCAATCAACACACACCAACGCTAAATTGAATGACACACACAAACACACACACTCACTGCCTGGTCGAACAGCAGGCCTCCACCTGAGTCTACCTCCAATCTGAGGGTGCTGCATTGGGCATGTCCCCAAAGGTCACATGGTCAGCTGACCACCTGACACAGATTTTATGATGATGATGGTTCAGGGAGCATGAGAAATCATCTCACACATTGATCCTCCACCCAAGAGTCCAGACCTGAACCCCACTGAGAATCTTTGGGATGTGCTGGAGAAGACCCTGTGCATTGGCCCACATCTCCATCATCAATAAGAGATCTGCAGCCGCTGGTGGAGATGATGTCACGGTGCAGTTCTTCAGTGCAGACAGTGTGTATATCTGCAGATTATCGGACCTCAGAGAAGATGGAGGGTTCGGGAGGTGAAGCTTCTTCATTTGTGAACATGGCCTGATTCAGTACTTATTAAGTTTAAGATGTTTAAAGTGAATTTCATTATTCAGTCGTTCATACAGATGATACAAAAATATACACTATTCACAAGTCTGCTTTAACGAAATCACAAGTTCTCATTGTGCTTTCAGTCTGTATCTGAAGTCCACGTCGTAGGCGGGCTGTAAGATCCCGAGGCCGGCGCGCGACTGATCCAGAGGAGGAACCTTCACGCCGGAGTCCAGCAGCTCCATGTCAAAGTAGGACAGAACCAGAGACAGAAACTGTTTGATCTCGTGAACGGCGAAGAAGCGGCCCGGGCATTTAGTCACTCCCGAGCCAAAGGGCATGTAGTAGTAACGTAGCTTTCGGCCGCCGCGGGAAAAACAGGTCCTCTCCTGAGCGTTCTCATCCAGGAAGCGGTCGTACCTGTAGGTCTGCAGTGATGTCACACCACAGCAACGGACACACCATTATCATGCAGTCATTCCACACCCTCCTGCTATCTAACAGTAACCCCCCCCTCCCAACCAGTGTGTGTGTGTGTGTGTGTGTGTGTGTTCCAGGGTTACCCGTCCCGGCTGTGCCGGTAGCGTGCACCCTGTGATCCTGATTATAAACTGAACGATAAGCTGGACGGGTCACGGCGGGACCGAGTTCATTTTGGAATTTTCAGGATGAAACTGACAGAACGTTCCTCCACATCGTTTATAAACCCCGCCCTCGCGTCGGGGCTGGGTCATGGGGGGGGCGTGCGTACGTGCTGTTAAACTGATGAAGTGATGAGACGGGGTCAACTCACCAGAGGATCCTCATAGATCTCAGGATCGAAGTGGAGCATCTGCGGATACAGCGCTATGACATCATCTTTCCGGATGCGGTACGATTCCTTGTTGTCCAGATGAAGGAGGAAGTCTTCCTTGGCCACTCTGACGTTGAGGGAGGCGCTAGAGAGTCGCATGGCTTCTTTAACGATGCTGTCTGTGGGTCACAGGAGATCTGATCACACACTCGCTCCGTCACGACGTGCAGCGGACAGTTTCGGATCAGAACATCAGACAGTACCTAGAACCGGCATGCTGTCCAGCTGTTCTCTGCTGAGCGTGAGGCGAGGGTTTTTGGGGTCGATTTTCTGACAGGAACTCTCGAACACCTTCCTCACTTCCTCACTGGCTGCCTTCATGGCTGCTGGACATCTGACAACAAAAAAGTTCCACAGCTAAAAAATGACATGAATTAGAACTCAGATGCCATAAAGGTTTGGGATTTTTAGAGAAAACTGATGTAATAAATTAAGATCCTTATACAATTTTACACAATGAATAAAATAAGGTTTTATAATAAACATTTTATAGTTCTTAGAATGCCTTTGGATAATGAACTAAGCCCTTTCCCAGCACAACATGAACCTCGAGTGACTGAGGTGTACAGTGATTGGTCAAGAGGCTTTTGAACGTTTGTGAGAACCAGAACGTGAATCCTACAACCTGACCTCATTAACCCTTTCATGTGTTAACTGGTTACTTTGTTGATGGTTCTTTGGCTGTTGCTAATCACACACACACCTGGTCAGTTCACAGACTGTTAATACCATTACCTGATGAGGTAGAAGAGACTCCAGAAGGTGGCAGGTAAGGTGTTGGCCTGCGACGCCCACAGGATGGCGACGTGAGTCCTGGCTTTGCTCTGCTCGTTGAACGTGGACAGCGAATCGTTAAGCTGCATCCGTAAAGATATCAGGTCGGAGATGTTGGTGCGTCTGTGCAGGTTTTCATGCAGCATGGTTTTGGCGAGGTTCTCCCGCGCACTGTGTCCACTCTTAAACACGTGGATCGGAAGACCGGCAACCAACGCGGGAAAGATCTTGTCGAATTCCTTGAAGTTCTCGAGGGCACTGAGGACGAGCGCTTTCTGGGCTTGCTGACGCGCCGTGGTTTTGTCTCCATCCAGCTCTTTGCCGAACAGGGTGAGGTACCCGGACTCAAACATCACCTTGTAGCAGAAGGCGAATATCCCGTCCACCTCCCACTGGGAGCTGCTGGACTTCAGCATGTTGGACTGCAGCATGACACTCTGCAGGTTCTCCATCATGTTCTCAATCAAAGAAGGAAGAGCATCGCCTTGCAGTGTCTTTAGAAAGGTTTGATGGAGGTTCTCCGTGGTGTAGCCGTGACTCGGATCCATGCTCTCATGTCCGAAGGCCTACAGAACAAATAAAATGAATCGGAACTGTGATCGAGAGACGAATCTTTAAGATTGGACCTTCATTGATCTGATGACTGAAAGCAGGAGAGGAATAATCGGAGAACCTAAACCTGCTGCCTGAATCAGAGACAGCAGCTCATCTCATCTGCACAGTGTGTGTTCTCCATCCCCTGATCCTCCATCAGAATCAGGGTGCTGCATGCAGGATGGAGGTGGAGGGAGATGTTTGGTTGGTGGATGGTTCTCACTGAGAGGTTTAAACTCTAAACCGGACTACTAAGTCTGTCACTCCCGCAGGAGAACACGTCTGGATGGTTCCTTACCTTGGCAGATGCTGCAAAGTGAAACTTTTTCCAATCCAGATGTCTCCCCTGCCGGATGACGGAGTGATAGGAAAAGGGATCACAGAGGAAGTGGACGTAGCGTCCAGCGATTTTACATGTAAAAATGTGACCGTACTTCTTCTGTCTTCTCCGGAGAAACTCCAGGGGGTTGGCACCAAACTGAAGGGCACAACCCAGGTAGGGCATCCAGCCATTTTCTACTGGAGGCTCACCAGGCTGTCTGAAAAACCCAGAGAGAGAGTAAGTCATCAGGAACCTCAACACATTTAACCCTATGATCTTCAATACTCCAATAAAGATCTAGAACCATGTGCACTGTGAACTTTGTGTGTTCTGTTTGCTTCAGCATTTCCAGATCTTATGGTTGACTCGTTCAGATTTTCTGCTCATGTGAAGTTTCATGGTGAAGCTTGTGTGCAGACTCTGTTCCAATGTAAACACAGAAGGAACCTAACAGAGCGATGTCCCGTCATTAACACTGCACTGCGTCCTCCTGCAGGTTCTAAAGGCACCTGAACTGATCCCTCAGCTTTACCTTCACACGTTCATTATTAGATCAAAAACCTTTGCTGTTTGGATCTTAAACCCATTTTTCTGACCTTTTGGACAAATAAGCTCACACTCCAAAATCTTGTAGAAAGCCTTTCTGTATGAGCTTTATCCATCAGTGTAATTCATCATGATCACTGTGAGGGGCATCAGCATCCAGAAATCAGAACCTTGAACTTTTTACATTCAACTGCATTTTAAATATAAATCGAATAAAATGATGTAATGAAGGAACACATCTGATATTAAGAATTTAAATATTAAGTGTATAAATATAACGTTTAACCTTTTAAAACAAAATACATCTCAACAAACTCTTACATGAATGAATAACTGAGCAGGGTATCGATAATTGAATCAGATTTTGTTATCATTCATTTCTGATCAATAAATCCTTTGATGAGATTCACCTTTAGTTTATTTAAAAACGCTGGACGTTTTGAGCTGAACTCTCCTTCATATGTAGTAATGCATAAATAAGTGATGAGGAGGAATGAGGAAGATGCTGAACATTTACCTCCAGCGAATTCCCAGAATGAGCCACAGACAGCAGCACAAACCCACCAGCACGGTCCAGAGGAGCGCCACGCTGATCACCATGATGACAGCAGACCAGAACGACTGAGCTCACAGCCAACAGCTCTCGCTACTGACTTATATACACTGCACACACACACACACACACACACACACACACACAGTGACATCATCATTGCTGCAAGCATGAATCCAATCCAGAACTGAATATCACCAGCTCTGCATTTTTATCATGCCTCTAAGAACGTTCAGCATACCTCTAGGAAATTTGTTTGTGTGTGTGTGTGTGTGTGTGTGTGTGTGGCCTTGAACGGAGTCCATGGACACTTCCACCTGAGGGATTGTGAGCTGCACTTTGGTAACACTGCTGTGTTGGGAAAGAGCTTCAAGGTCTTCTGACTGAAGTGATTTGTACATAATGCAGGATGCATCACGATCCTGTGACCCTGATGGAAAATCTCATGTAATCATTGCTGCATCATCATTATGAGATTTCAAACTAAGAACCTGTGAGGATTAATTCATAAACACTTCTAATTGTGTTCTAAAATTTATAAAATCAAAAGCACACATTACGCCACTTCTTATATCGCTGATGTTCTCCCATCTCCAAACTCCAAACTAACGGAATCTGAAAGGTCTGCAGCTCAGGTGTTAAGGGTGGTGCCGCAGGGCGCGATGTTCAGTCACACATTATTAAACATAGATGTTTGTAAAGTGAGCAGTCAGAACTCGCACACCATTAAAAACCCAAAATACAATGCTGACAACCGTTCAATTTAATAATCAATCTGCTGATCCACCTCCTGACGGCTCACTGCTCCACAGCTCACCCTCACATTCAGAAAGCTGAACATGAGAACATCCACTGTTGCTCTCCATGAGAAACTGAAGAACATGGAGCTGAATCAGAGTAGCACACCAGAGTTTTATTCTTTATAAAATGTATAAGAATTTTAAAAAAAGAGAGAAAGCTCATGTCTGAATTTAATTCAATTTAAAAGGATGTTTGAATTAAAGATTTACACAAAGCTTCATTGTATTCCTGACGTGTTAACATTGGTCAATCTTCTGGTATTTTGTTTAATTAAGGAGGAATTCAGGGTAACGTTCCGATGGTTCTGAATCATTAAACCTCTGGACTCAGATCCGGGACCCGTCTGATCATTTCTGTAAGAGTTTAGTGATGATGTTTAAAGAGATCTATAACCTGGAACACTTAAAAAAAAAACAATATTGACAGACGGAGATCATAAATGAAAAGAAAACAAGGCGGGGGGCTGTGTGAGCTCCAGAGTGCGAGGGGGGCTTAGACCGAGGTAACCTGAATCAGAGGAGGTCACTTTCGGATGAAGGGTTATTATGGGCCATCCGCTCAGCTCCAAACACACGACGTCCACAAACAACCAACGACAGGAACTCTGCATCTTCTCCAGGCTTCACCTGAGAACTCCCAGCTTCATTACCTCATGGTTCAGCTCTCACACAAGAACCATCATCAGGAACTGTGAGAACACCTTCTCATTTATGTCCTTATCCAATCAGCTCGTGAGGTCACAGCAGGGTGCGAGTCTGAGAGAACAGACTCAGGAACATCAGTCAGGTGATCAAATTCATTTAATAACAAAAAAATGTATGTCACCAATCGACATGTGATGTTCCTTTAATACAGTTCACGCAGGAACTAGAGGAACCACAGGACGGACAAGGCTGATCACCAGAAGAACTATGGTCTGCAGCAAGGAACTAGCTCCCTGTTCCTCCAAGGACATTTAGTTCCACATCAGGTCAGCGCATTAATCAGGAGGTTAAGGGATCGAGCTGCGGCTGTAAATCCTGATGTCATTAAACCGGCAGCTTCGGGTCAACACCTAGAGCAGTGGATCCTACTTTAGCCCTACAGCACAGCGGGGGGTCTTACGGAGCTCTTTCTATGTGGAGTTTTGTATGATCTCCTCATATATGTTCATGTATTTACATCCAAAACCGAGCAGACGTTTCTCACATGAGGTCAGGGTTCAAGTTCAAGTCAGTTTTTATTATTTTTTTGTTCGAGGGGCAATTTTAAAAAGCAGCTTAGCAACCAGCCTCGTCGTTTTCTTATCAATAACACTGCAGAACCTCGCGGCCCGCGCACTCACGCCATCGATAAGAACGGCCTGAAGGCCACTTTCATCAGCTTTAATAATTAACACTGTCTTAGCTTGTGTTTGTTTGGCCTTGAGAGATAGTAAGTGTTGATGTTTGGTGTCCAGGCTCCTCACCAGTCCTGAGGAACCGAGTAAGGATCCATGGTTCTACTAAAGTTTTACTGAACATGAGGAGATCAGAACAGAACCGCTGAGATCAAAGGAGCAGCAAAGCTTAGAACTTCTGATGAACTTTCAGAAACAATTTAAAATTTAAGTATAAAACACACGAAATAGATTCTCATCAATTCTGTTAAATCATTTGGAATCACACACTCCTGAATTACTGAACACTGGGCACTGTGTGTGTGTGTGTGTGTGTGTGTGAGTGTGTGTGTGTGTCAGTTTGAGATCAGAATAGTGAAACATAGTTCTCTTGTTTTTTCTGGTTCTAACTTCTTTACAGGACATTTAGTACCAGATCATTTCATTTGTAGAAAATAAAAAGACACAAAGTTTCTGAGTAAATGACGTAATGTTCACAGCTCACGTTAACAAGTCAACCAACAATAAGAGCTTTCATACTGACCGAATCGACTAACTAACTAAATTATAAACGAACTGACGTCGTCTCCTGCGTTTCCCGTCTTCAGATTTTGTTCGATGTTAGGGGCAGAGGTCAGGTGCAGGTCAGATCTTTGTGGATCAGGGTGGCTTTGAGGACACGGCGTGTACGTGTGTGACTAATGCAGAAGGAGCCTACAGAGACCCACAGAGGAGCCCCACTCAAAGATTCAGGTCCCTGACTTTTATATCGGGCCCCAAACCTCTGACCTTAAACTGAACACCATAAAAGATTAAAGCTTTGAATAATACTCAGCTCTAATGTGTTCACTCATCTCTTATTTCTCTGAGGTCCTCCGTTTTTCCTCCCTGAGGCCCCTGCTGAGGGCCCCTAGTGAAGGCTCTTGCATGCTGAGCTGATGCAGACTGATTTTCAATCAGCTGATGAAAAAGCAAGTGATGGTTGCTGTACTCTGGCCTCTGACAGAAGTTCAGCAGGAGCCTCAGAGGACGTGGACTGACCTTGACGCCCTATCGCCATGGCAATCGAGTGTAATCAGTATGGTCTGTAATCGGAGGTGGGACTGATTTATGACTCTGCGTTACAGTTGGAAGGTGAGAGTTGGGTTCTGCTGTGAGAGCAGCTGCTGCAGGTCTGAACGATTGAAGGGTTCAAACAGAAGAACAGAGAGTTCTCATATTTTTAAATCTTGAGAAGTGAACACTAAAATCAATGCTTCTGGTGCATTTGTTCCTAAAAATAAACAGGAACCTTGTTTTTCCCTAAAACATGGAAACAGGTTCTGCATCATGACTATTGTAATCATTGATGTTTGTTCTTCTGATTTATTTGAACAGAATTAAGTGGATTGGACGGTGCGTTAGCAAACCAGTGAAGACTTCTGCTTAAAGAACAGCCTGCACAATTTCCCAACGTCAAACGGCCCGCTCCACCACGCTGAAAAACAACTGAGAGTCATGACCAAATATGGCATGAACATAGTGTAAGAATGGAGCACAAACATGATGGGCCTCGCCCCGCTGAGGGGATTCATACAAACCCCCAACAAAGGGGGGAAGCGTCCTCTCAAGATTCTAACCGGCTGCAATCGTCTGTTGTACACTTGTTGTATTTTTTTCAGTCAAACACTTCAATTTGTGTTGGAAACCCTCCTGAGCATCTACTTAAACATAACACTATAAAATGCACTTAATAAACATTTATGTACCCTACAAATGGTGCAGGTGTAATGTAGGTCCCTACCTGAGTCTTGGTCCTGACCTCACAGCCTTCCTTTCGGGGTCTTTTCCCTCCCCCGTGGTTTCGGGGGCTGGTGAAGCTGCTGCTGATCAGAGTACTGAGCAGTGAACTGAACCTGCACTTCACACTGACGGAAAAGTGAGAGAGTGAGAATGCACCTCATTCTCAAAACTGATTTCACACCTGAGTCCGTTTAAAACCACTGTCGTCATCACCAGCGGCTGTAGTACCTGCGCATGACCAGCAGATGGTGCCTGATCACTGCACTCTCAGTTCGGCGAAAAAAAATATTACGTCACATCCTATAGGACTGAACCCTAGTTCAAAACCACACACACACACACACACACACACTTGCATGTTCTCCCTGTGTATTACTCTCTTTGGGGCACTTGTAAGTTTGTGGTTAAGGTACCAGGCTTGTGACCTGAAGGTCCCTGGTTCGATTGCTGATCTCACCGTGTGTGTGTGTGTGTGTGTGTGTGTGTGTGTGTGTGTGTGTGTGATATACTTTGTATTAAGACTTTATCAGTCCTAAAGTTAAAAATCGGTGTCACACAGAACAGAGAGTGAGGTGACTGTGGGTCAGATCCTGTGGATGGTCAGTCTGATGTTCTGGTTCTGATCAGAGATCAGATGTTCTGATCCTCTCTGCTGAAGCACTTTGTGGAACCTCACTCAGCTTTTACCAAACATTACAGAGACATGAGGTCACTTCCTTTAGAAGAGTGAGAAAACAGGGTCGAGAGATAGAGGGGGGGTTAGAGAGAGAGGGGGGGGGGGGGTTAGGGAGAGAGAGAGAGGGGGGTTAGAGAGAGAGAGAGAGAGAGAGGGTTAGAGGGTCAGGTGTTTTGTGAAGTATCTAGCTGCTGTAGCATCAGATCCACACTTCTGTGTGTGTGTGTGTTCTGTGTGTGTGTGTGTGTGTGTGTGTGTGTTCTGTTAGTGTGTGTGTGTTCTGTGTGTGTGTTGTGTTAGTGTGTGTGTGTTCAGTTAGTGTGTGTGTTCTTTGCGTGTTTGTGTTTGTGTTCTGTGTGTGTGTGTGTTCTGTGTGTGTGTGTGTTCTCTCTGTGTGTGTGTGTGTTCTTTGCGTGTGTGTGTGTGTGTTCTGTGTGTATGTGTGTGTTCTGTTAGTGTGTGTGTTCTGTTAGTGTGTGTGTTCTGTTAGTGTGTGTGTGTTCTGTGCGTGTGTGTTCTGTTCTGTGTGTGTGTGTGTGTGTGTTCTGTTAGTGTGTGTGTGTTCTGTTAGTGTGTGTGTGTTCTGCTAGTGTGTGTGTGTGTGTGTGTTCTGTGTTCTCTGTGTGTGTGTGTGTGTGTGTGTGTGTGTGTGTGTGTGCTGTGTGTGTGTGTGTGTGTGTGTGTGTGTGTGTGTGTGTGTGTGTGTGTGTTCTGTGGCATTGTTGATCACCAAACTGCTCTTGGATGGTTGGGAGAAGTTGCTCTCGGAGGACGTTCTGGTACCATTCTTTATTCATGGCTGTGTTTTTAGGTAAGACTGTGAGAGAGCCGATTCCCTTGGCTGAGAAGCAACGCCACACATGAATGGTTTCAGGATGCTTTACAGTTGGCATGAGACAAGACTGGTGGCAGCGCTCACCTCGTCTTCTCCGAATAAGCTGTTTTCCAGATGTCCCAAACAATCGGAAAGGGGATTCATCAGAGAAAATGACTTTACCCCAGTCCTCAGCAGTCCACTCTCTGTACCTTTTGCAGAATATCAACCATTCCTGAGCAAGCTCTGCACTGCTGGTACCCCGATCCCACAGCTGAAACACTTTTAAGAGACGGTTCTGGTGCTTGCTGGTCTTTCTTGGGCGCCCTGGAGCCTTTTTGGCAACAATGGAACCTCTCTCCTTGAAGTTCTTGATGATGCGATAGATTGTTGACTGAGGTGCAATCTTTCTAGCTGCGATCCTCTTCCCTGTTAGGCCATTTTTGTGCAGTGCAATGATGACTGACGTGTTTCTTTAGAGATAACCATGGCTAACAGAAGAGGAACAATGATGCCGAGCACCAGCCTCCTTTTAAAGTGTCCAGTGGTGTCATTCTTACTTAATCATGACAGATTGATGTCCAGCCCTGTCCTCATCAACACCCACACCTGTGTTAATGGAGCAATCACTGAAACCATGTTAGCTGCTCCTTTTAAGGCAGAGCTGCAATGAAGTTGAAATGTGTTTTGGGGTTAAAGTTCATTTTCTAGGCAAATATTGACTTTGCAATTAATTGCTGTTAAGCTGATCACTCTTTATAACATTCTGGAGTTTATAAAAATGCCATTATAAAAACTGAAGCAGTAGACTTTGTAAAAATTAATATTTGTATCATTCTCAAAACTTTTGGCCATGATTGTACACACACACACACATATATATATATATATATATATATATATATATATATATATATATATATATATACAGTATATATATATAGGCATCACAGTGGCTAAGTGGTTAGCATGTTCTCCTCTCAGCACTGGGATCCAGGTTCGAATCCCAGTTTGGGTGGAGTTTCCATGTTCTCCCTGTGTCCACGTGAGGTTCCTCCAGTCTCTCCGGTTTCCTCCCACAGTCCATGGATTCAAAGTAAATTGAATGCTATAAATTGCCCCATTTTTACATTTGGTCATTTATTGGACGCTTTTATCCAAAGCGATATACAAAGTGAGCACAGGGTTCATCACAACATCCCTGGAGCAATGAGGGTTAAGGGTCTCGCTCAAGGACCCACACTGGTAACTTAAGTGGACCTGGGATTTGAACCCCCATATAGTGTGCACATGTCTGTGTGAATCAGTGTGTTCAGCCATAGATTGGCACACTGTCCTGGGTGCATCTGCTCAGCGCCCGAAATGTTCTCCCCTGGATGGGCATGGTAACCCCCCCCCCCCCCAAGTTGAGGATTAAACTGAAGATAATGAATGATTGAATATGGGTTTTTGAGATTTGCAAATCATTGCATTCTGTTTTTATTCACCTTTAACACAGTGTCTCGTTTTCTGTAGTCGGGGTTGTTCTATGATTAATACTTCAGGTCCTTCTGCTTACACTTTAGATTCCTCTCAGTGTTCCAGTTCCTGTATCTTAGTTTTTTTTTATTCACTGCTGAAACGCATCATAAATCCCATGAAGCAACGCTTTGTGTTCCTGTTGCAGATTTTTAATCAGAGCAGCTTGACTGCCATCTTGAGGAGATAAGGAAAGCTTCAGAACTGCATCAGTGTGCATCACTGCAGCAGCCGCCCATTGTTCACTTCAGAGATGAAATTCAGAGGGTCTCACTCACATCATACAGGATTCCCTTTTCTTTTCTCTCCACGGTTGGAACCATCGCGTGTGATGCTGGAACAAATATCTGGGCCACAGCTTTTCTCAGTGCCTTTTTCCTTACAGTCCCTTAAACCTGTTGATACAATAAATTATATTATATTAAAGTTAATTAATTCAGTAATTCCAGCTAGTATTTTAACCACACTTTCAACTTTAGATTAAATGTGAAAATATGATATATTATGAGTACAGCAGCTAATAGGACACGCCTCTTCATCACTCAAAACATGCGATTTATTCAGTTTCATTGTCACATTTGTATAAAATCAAACATCCAGTTATGCACATTGGACAGTTATATATGTAGAATTAGAACACTTGTGAAAACAGTTTGGGGAAGGCCCATTTCTGCTCCAAAATGACTCAGCATGGCCCAGCACACACAACATTCATTCATTCATTCATTCATCTTCCACTTTATCCTATATTAGGGTCGCAGGGGGGGGGGGGGTTCCCCATGCCCGTCCAGGGGAGAACGTTTCGGGCGCCGGGCAGATACACACAGGACAGGGCGCCAATCTATCACTGGGCACACACACACAGACACATACACACTCTATATGGGGCAATTTGGAGAACCCAATTGACTTGATGGACTGTGGGAGGAAACCGGAGAACCCGGAGGAAACCCACGTGGACACGGGGAGAACATGGAAACTCCACCCAGATGGGGATTCGAACTGGGAATCCCTAGTGCTGAGAGGCGAACGTGCTGACCACTAAGCCACCGTGCCACCCTTACAGAACATGTTTGTAAAGATATAGTAAAGAGGGTTTAGTGTGGAAGAACTTAACTGTCCCTAGAGAACGCTGATTTAAACCACATTTATAAAAATTAAAACAAACTGTGAAACATGAGCCATCATGTAGGGCGTGGTAGCTCAGTGGTCAGGGTGTTGGGTTATCAATCTGAAGGTTGTGGGTTCAAATCCCAGGTCCACTGAAGTTACCAATGTGGGTCCTTGAGTAAGACCCTTAACCCTCATTGCTCCAGAGGGTGTTGTGATGAACCCTGTGCTCACCTTATAAGTCGCTTTGGATAAAAGCGTCCAATAAATGACCAAATGTAAATGTAAATGTAAATGTAAATGTAATCATTCAAACCTTAATTAAAATCTGTTCTGAAAAGGGGGACGGACAAAGTATATAGAGAAACAGCTGAATTACAGGCTGTGATTCTAGAACTCGTCACATCTCATTACTTTGACCTCTTAATCTCATACGAAGGTCGCGAGGAAAGGGGAGGGGGTGGCCCTTCAGGGGAGAACATTTCAGACGATGGGCAGACACACCCAGGACAGGGCGCCGATGCATGCCTGGACACACACTCACTCACTCACTCACACCCGCACACTATATAGGGGCAATTTACATGGGGGCAATTTACCTTGAATCTATGTTTTTGGACTGTGGGAGGAAACTGGAGAACCCTGCAACAAAACCTTACATTATAATGCACAGTTACTATTTATTTCTATGACATCCATCCATCTGTCCATCCATCATCTTCTGCTTCTGCTAGGGTTGCGGGGGGGGGGAAGGGGTCGTGGGGGGGTTCCCCATGCCCATCCGGGGGAGAACGTTTCGGACGCTGGGCAATTAAATTCTCCAAATTGCCCCATATAGAGTGTGCGGGTGAGTGTGTTCCCAGTGATAGATTGGCGCCCTGTCCTGGGTCTATCTGCCCAGTGCCCGAAACGTTCTCAACCCCCCCCGCGACCCTAATATAGGATAAAGCGAATGGATGGAACATTCCGATAATGTCGTGAAAAACGTATTTACAAGATGTATGTGTAACTTGCCATCGATTGATTGCCATGGAATCTGTATGGAAGCAGACGTCTGGCGTCCACAAACTTCTGGCCATTCAGTCATTAGTATGTATGAGAGCGCTGAGGCATCAGTGGGTGGTTTCTCACTATATTGAGAGTGAGGTCCTGCAGATTTCTGGGAGCCCCTCTGGGTGGGTGGGAGGGAGGGAGGGGGGGGAGGCAGCGCGCCCGTGACGTCAGAGCGGTGTGCGCTGTCCCCGCCGCGCTGGTGCTGAAAACAAGATGGCTGTGCGCGAGCGAGCGAGCCTCTAACAGCCGGGGGTTCTGAAGAAGTTCCCAAAGCGAGTCCGATCCGCCGAGGGGACAGAACCCACACCCCGGAGCCGGAGGACCGAGTGCCGGCCGGGATTTGGACGAGCCGCCGCGGCGGGACATGCGCGAGTCCTGAGCGCCGGGACGCGTGGAACCCGTGGAACCCGGACGTCGGCGAATCACGGTGCGTCTGAAGTGTCCCGTTCTCCGCCGAGCAGAGGACAGAGGACAGAGGGGACCACCGAGCGCAGAGACAACATGTCCCTGCTCTGTGTTGGGGGTGAGAATCATTTCAATAATTATTCAGTCATGACAATTAGGGATTTGTAATGGCGAGTTTCTTTCTTTTCTCTTTTTTTTAATTAGGGTAAAGTTTTGTCGGTCCAATTAACGCCGAGCAAAGACTCCGATTTATCCTTAAAAATCCCCAAAACAATAATCAGCTAGAAATCAATCGGCACAAGGAGGTCGGGTGGATTTTATAGATTCATAATTCGAATGATAATAATGATATAATGATAATAAACTAATTAAATACACAATAAAATTAAATTCGTGATTCGTTTTATACGTCTCGACCTCAATAGATCCGGCACCTTCGATTGATCATTAGACCTTCAGTTTAATTCACTTATAAAAGGTTCTATGAGGGACACACGTTACGTCTTTAGGTTCCTCTGCATTACGTTCGTTCCTTCATTCAGATATTTTTTTTTTTTTTTTAAAAAAACATAAAAGTAATTCTATTTTAAGCAACGATATCGAATCGTATCGGGTTGCACATCACAGTGAATGGGTTTTATTTATTTGCATTTTCATTGATGAAGTCGGATGCTGCTGGTATGAATAGTAGGACGAAATCACGTGACTGCACACTGCATGCAGACTCCACCGATCGACAGTATGAGGGAAAGACTTATATATTAAAAAAAAACAAGTTTTAAACACGTTTGCAGAACATTCCTTTCTTTGCGATCAGACATTTGCTGCCATCAGATTGGTTGGCTGCACATCCATCATGCAACGCTTCCATTTTCCACCTCATCCCAAAGTGCTCTATTGGATTAGGGTCTGGTGACTGGAGTCCATCTGAGTAAAGCGGGCTCTGTCATGTGGTGCATTGACCCGCTGGATTGAACCATGGGATGATGGGTCAGCGCAAAAGTTGGTTGGGGCAATTTAAGCATCTAATTAGATTCATAGAGACCCAAAAATGTGCCAGAAAATGATCAGCAGCTTTCAACAGGTCGTCCCGATCACGTACCATCAACGCATGGACTTGCCTCCTCATAGACATAGAACATTCGTACCTAATAAAGTGGCCAGGAGCATTACACTGTACAAAGGTCTTTAGATATCACTTGGTGGAACCAACAGGAAACAGGAGTCTATGGGTTTGAGCAGCCGCCTGAACGAACCGAAATTCCCCCTGAACCTTCAGCTCTAACGTTTCAATGACTCTTCTGTTTCTGAGACGTTGAGATGGTCGAATCGCAGCAGATCACACGGGCTGACCAATCGAACGGCTTTACGGAGAAGCTGGATTAAATAATCTGGATTAGAGGTTCAGATGTTTCAGATGGATGATGAGACACGGCTGTTTGGCCGACGTGCTGCTCTTCAGCTCGTGGTTCAGGTCGTCTAACGGAACATTCCGATGGTTCTTTATTAGAACTCAGGCGGCGTGAGGGGGAACCCAGGCGGCAGTTTGCCGCAACGCTTGTTATTCCGCTGGCATCCATGCGGGTGAGTTGAAGTGAGGCTGAGGGGAAAAACCGAGTCAGAGAAGAGAGGAGAGCTGCGGCACTGTTGCAGGTGAAAGCCATCTCCCTCTCCCCAGCTCTCTCTCTCTCTCTCTCTCTCTCTCTCTCTCGCTCTGCTCCCTCTCTTCACTCTCGTGCTCGCTCTACTCTCTTCCACGTTTTCTCCTCTGGTCACGAGGGAATCCCATGGGCGTCTGTGCGAGAACGCAGAACCAAGACGTCTTCACTCATCGTGGAGCTTCGGTTCAGTCAGCGTTTTTTTGGGGTTTTTTTTTTACACGAAAATGCAGCAACGTTCTGTTAACGTTAAAACAGCCAAGACTTCTGAATGAAATCAACATCCTGCTGAAGCATCAACAGGGTTTCATTCCCTCATGTCATCCAAATCATAAACATATTTACTGTACAACACATCTGATTATCTGATGGTAATCTCATAATAATCTCATAGTAATCCCATGTCATTTCATGGAGATCTCATGGCAAGAGAATATATATACATTCATTCATTCATTATCTTCCACTTTATCCTCTATTAGGGTCATGGGGGGGGGGGGTTCCCCAAGCCCATCCAGGGGAGAACGTTTTGGGCACTATGCAGATACACCCAGATAAAGATAAAAACTTAAGTAACATTAATATATCACTAATGTATAACATCTCACTTCAGGAAAATATAGCATGATTGAATGAACCTCTGGGCATATTCAGTATCCTATAATGTGTTTCCAGATGTTGCTTGGAAACATGAGTATGAACATGTGTTGTCTTTCAAAGCTTGTCAGGTCCTGTGATGTGGACCGGACTCTGATTGGACCCCGATTCCTGACAGTGCATGTTAATATGGACATGTCTATTGTGTTCTGTGCCCTCCGTAACATAGGATAGTGCCTGCTCTGATCGTGACTTGGGTACGCCTCTGAGACCTGCAGCCTCTCTTTGTTCTCCGCCGGTGAATCAGGCGTTTAGGACGATGTGGAAGTTAATACCCGGGCCGTGCTTAAGGTCACAGTCGAAGTGTTTTTCTGCTCCGAGTGAATTATGAATAAATGAATAATGGACAGAGCAGCAGCGTGATGGATGCCCCTCTCGCTCCCGGCCGTCTCTGAGTGCTTACAGCAGTTCAGGCCACATCCTTTATATTAAAGTATTAAAGGTGGCCTGCGTTTGTCTGAATGGCTGATATTAAATAACACTGATCTTCTGGGAAAGCAGAATGTGTTAAAAACCACTAGTGTATATATATATAGGGCGGCACGGTGGCTTAGTGGTTTAGCATGTTCTCCTCTCAGCACTAGGGATTCCCAATTCGAATCCCCATCTGGGTGGAGTTTCCATGTTCTCCCCGTGTCTCCGTGGGTTTCCTCCGGGTTCTCCGGTTTCCTCCCACAGTCCAAAAACATGGATCAAGTCAATTGAATTCTCCAAATTGCCCCATATAGAGTGTGTCTGTGTGAGTGAGTGTGTGCCCAGCGATGGATTGCCCCCCTGTCCTGGGTGTATCTGCCCAGTGCCCGAAACTTTCTCCCCTGGATGGGCATGGGGAACCCTCCCCCCCCCGTGACCCTAATAGAGGATAAAAGCGGAAGATAATGAATGAATGAATATATATATATATATATATATATATATATATATATATATATATATATATATATGTGTGCATGTGTATATAAGTGTGTGTGTGTGTGTGTGTGTGTGTGTGTGTGTGTGTGTGTGTGTGTGTGTGTGTGTGTGAATAATACTACTGCCTTTTTCATCACCACACACTTCTTCCCCACTCTTACTCCCACAATGGATGCTGCTCCTTTATAATGATGCAGCTCTTTCAGTGCGTTATGGAAGATGCTTTCCTTTATCCTTCGCATATTGGCCTCGTGTTATTGTATATATATGAGATGTGGCCGCTTTTGTCCTGTGAATATTCCCATACGATGTGTGTGGGGGGGGTGCGTCAGTGTTTATATAATAGATTTTCAGCTCACAGCATGGACATCCATACAAACAGCACGTTACACAGAGAGCATCTTATCTCGTTATCTTCCGCTTAATCCTATACTTGGTTCTTGTGGGCGGGGGGGGAGGGGAGGGGGGTTGTGGCTGGTTCCTCATGCCCATCCAGGGGAGAACGTTTCGGGCGCTGGGCAGATACACCCAGGACAGGGTGCCAATCCTTCGCTGGACACACACTCACTTACACAGACACACTCTATATGGGGCAATTTGGAGAACTCAATTAACTTGATCCATGTTTTTGGACTGTGAGAGGAAACTAGAGAACCCGGAGGAAACCCACGCAGACACGGGGAGAACATGGAAATTCCCGGATCCCCAGCGCTGAGAGGCAGACACCACAGTCTCACTATTGTCCAGAGATGCACCAATCACAGATCACTCCCGCAACCCTATCCATCCATCCATTATCTTTCTCTTTATCCTCTATTAGGGTCGCAGGGGGGTTCCCCATGCCCATCCAGGGGAGAACGTTTCGGGCACTGGGCAGATACACCCGCCAATCTATCACAGGGCACACACTCACTCACATACACACACACTCTATATGGGGCAATTTGACCTTGATCCATGTTTTTGGACTGTGGGAGGAAACCGGAGAACCCGGAGGAAACCCACGCGGACACGGGAAGAACATGGAAACTCCACCCAGATTGGGATTCAAACCGGGAATCCATAGTGCTGAGAGGAGAACATGCCAACCACTAAGCCACCGTGCCGTCCCTGCAGCCCTAATCCACATATAATCCCCATGTAATCCACATAACCCTCGGTTTATCTGGCCTTGGAACCAGCATTATGATTCCTACTCCCTCGAAACCAGAAGACAATCAAATACGTAATGTCTACGTTTCTCAACGAGCTGAACTCCACGTTAACTTAGTAACGAAGCAGACAATTACAATTTAAACGACGGCATCGTAGTGAATACTGTACACAGTCTGCTCCACCTGCTCTGTCTCATCAGATTTTCCCGGACTCTGAGGATTTAATGGGACGAGTACAGATGCAGCACTATTTTTAGAACTCACCGATCCCAACTTCCAAACTGCAGAAGCTGCAAAAGAACAAAGGAAAAAAAAAAAAAGAGGATGTTGGTGGCAGATGTATTTCATTTCCCCAAAGCGAGCGCAGAGGCAAATACACTAATTACAACCAGCAGAAACTCCCTAAATCCATTTACAGCTTCCAATCGTTCACGACGTCGTCTCTGCGCTCGCCGAACGACGTCATGAGCAGATCGGTCAGGGTGTTACCCCTTTTAAGATTTGAGTTTGCGGCGGTGACAGCAGGGAGGAGAAGGTCAGTGGACAATGTTTGCATGTTCTCCTTTTAGTCCGAGGTACAGACAAGTCAGGTATTTGCTAAATATCCCGAAAGTAAAGGGACGAGCCATTTCTTGGGGGTTGTACAGAGTACATAAACCTCCACAGGGTCCCGAAGAGTAAGTATGCCAGATATATATACAAGGAACACACAATCACACACACACACACACACACACACACACACACACACACACACACACACACACACTTTCTAATATATATATATATATATATATATATATATATATATATATATATAAATCCATCCATTATCTTTCGCTTTATCCTCTATTAGGGTCGCGGGGGGGTTCCCCATACCCATCCAGGGGAGAACGTTTCGGGCACTGGGCAGTTACACCCAGGACAGGACGCCAATCTATCGCTGGGCACACACTCACCTGTTTTGTACACATGAGACACACTCTATATGGGGGCAATTTGGAGAACTCGTCATTGACATGGACTTGATCCTGTGTTTTGGACTGTGGGAGGAAACCGGAGAACCCTGAGGAAACCCACACGGACACGGGGAGAACATGGAAACTCCACCCAGATGGGGATTCGAACCAGGAATCCCTAGAGCTGAGAGGAGAACATGCTAAACCACTAAGCCACCGTGCCGCCCTTTATTTATTTTTATTTTTTTGCTGCATCGCCCTGCACATGTTGTAAAATATCTGTGGTGTTTGTTAATAAAGCAATAAGGTACGAGAGGACGAGGCGTTATTGTAAATAAATCACTTTAAAGAGGTGTTATCAGTCCTGATGCGTAGCGCAGTACAGTTGCACCTCTTTCCCGTGATTTATTAACAATAATACACAACCTCCAGTGTCTTATTGCTTTTATAAAATGCTTAAAAAACACTATAATAAAAAAACAAGGTTTGAGTCATGACTGCGTTTATTAAAAACTAAATCGTTAATAATCTGGCCTTCCGTTACGTAATCTAGTCCAGTTTATAAAGCGAACACTGATCGCTCAGTAGCACGATTCCAGTTTCGCTAACAAACACTGCCATCTAGTGGCCAAATTACAGAACACAGTTTATAAAAACAGTGTAACAGGTTCAGTGTCGCCCATGTTTATATTAATCTGTATTTAATGATTTATAATAATGTATTGTATATCACGCATTGATACGAATGTGAAGCGCTCAGAGGTGTGTGCGTTGTCGTCGTTGGCTGGCGACCCGTGGCGTGAATGGGTGCAGCTGCTGGCTGGTTTTATTAGCGCAGCCCTGTGGAAGCCATCCTGCAGCGCACCGTTCCCTCGCACCGCCGCTGGCTGAGCGTGAGCGGTGCAGCGGAACCCGCAGCCGCCCCAAACGCTCCAGCAGGACGGGATTATAGAGATGCTGCAATAACAATGAGGGATAACTGAGCACAGAGCGCAGATAAGCATCACTTAAAGGCAGGATGATCGTGCACACGCCATAAAAGTGTGTGTGTGTGTGTGTGTGTGTGTGTGTGTGTGTGTGTGTGTGTGTGTGTGTGGATGCATTTCAGCTGAGTCGGGAGTTTGAAGATATCTTTTTATTGGCTCATTCATGTAGGAAGAGAGGGGGGGGTGGTGGGTGGTGGGGGTGAGGAGGAACGGGAGGAGAGGCGATAAGAACACGACGCGTTGGGTTCGAATATTAATGACCTCTGAGGGGCGTGGCACGGACGGCGGCGGAGATTAATAATGCATGAGCGGTGATGTCATAACTGTGACCTCACAGAGTACCGCAGCGAGAGAACCGGATTCAGAGACATCAAATCGACTGCATTCCCTCCCTTCCTCTCTCTCTCTCTCTCTCTCACACACACACACACACACACACACACACACACACACACACCTGCAGTCTATCAGGAATTCCCAGAGCCTCTCTCCTGTCAGATGCCGTCACTACGGCGGATAGCGCTGCCTGCAGGCGATCCGAGATAAAAAAAAAAAAAAGATACAAAGGACATTTAAACCTCCAGATCGGACCCCCAGCCACCCCCCCCACCCCCCACCCCCGCCGTCAACACCCAGACGTCATCAACACTCCATCCGAGCACCCCCCCCCCCCCCAGACTGTCTGTGTGTGTTCTGCAGTACATACTGTGTTCTCTGTTCTAAATGGTCAGAACCCCAATAGTAGCACCACAGAGCAGGGGTTATTGGGTGGGTGCATTAGTCCTATCCCAGCAGTGTCACTGAGGTGGAGAAATGAACCTCCAGCAGCACTGCTGCACTAAAACCCCCCTCACCACATCAGTGTCACTGCAGAACCGACCAGAAACAATCCACCACCCAAATGATACCTGTTCTGTGATGCTCCTGACCAACAGAGAACACAGAACCAATAGAACACAGATGGACTACAGTCTGGAATTATAGAACTACAAATTCCATCTATATTGTAAGTGGAGGAGATAGAGAATGGAGAGTGAAGGGGGCGTGGCCAAACGTTGCTACTAAACTGTACTCCGGGAGCGCACGGTGGTGTAGAGTTCAGCACGTCCGCCGGAGATCCCGGTTCGAATCCTGATCTGGGTGGAGTTTCCATGTCCTCCCCGTGTCCGCGTGGGCTTCCTCGGGGTTCTCCGGTTTCCTCCCACGGTCCAAAAACATGGATCAAGGTCAATTGAGTTCTCCAAATTGCCCCATATAGAGTGTGTCTGTGTGAGTGAGTTTGTGCCCAGTGATTGATTGCCCCCCTGTCCTGGGTGTATCTGCCCAGCGCCTGAAACGTTCTCCTCTGGATGGGCATTGGGGAACCCCTGGTTCACCCCCCCCCCCATGACACTAATAGAGGATTAAGTGGAGGATAATGAATGAATGAATACAGAGGTGTACTGCACCGGAAGTGGGGGGCGGGAGGCTGTAGGTGTGCAGAGCCCCACACCGTGACTCACACCAGCAGCAGATCTCAGATCAGAGGAGGAACAGGAACGATGAGGAACAGTTTCCAACCATGATGGGAAACCCCCCCCCCCCCCAACATTCTGCCAAAATTCTGATTGGTTTGTCTCGGGGTTCTGCAGCGAGCATTCCTTACACTCCAATCGATGGACAGATCCGTGACCCCCGCTTCATTCATACTTCAGGAACCAATAGGAACCAATGGATCCGAAGCTGCATCACTACATCAGACTGGAATGACTTATCCATCCATTATCTTCTGTTTGCTCCCTAGGGTCGTATGGGGGGGGGGTCAGTTCCCATGCCCATTCAGGGGAGAATGTTTCAGGCGCTGGGCAGATGCACCCAGGACAGGGCGCCAATCTATTGCAGAGCACACACTATATAGGGGCAATTTAGAGCAGCCAATTGATCTTGAATCCATGTTTTTGGACTGTGGAAAGAAACTGTTTGGACATGGGGAGAACATGCAAACCCTCTAACTACTCCAACAACATACTGACTACTTTATCGCCACTAACACCCTAGCAACCACCTAGAAAGCCTTGGCAACCACCCAAAATGCCTTTAACACCACTTACCGACACCCTAGCAACCACCCAGAATGTCTAGCAACCATATTTACCTTTACCACCATAGCAACCACTCAGAATGTCTTAGCAACCACCCTAAATAACACCACTTACCGACACCCTAGCAACCACCCAGAATCTAGCAACCATCTTTACCTTTAACACCACTTACTAACACCCTAGCAACCACTCAGAAAACCTTAGCAACCACCCAAAATGCCTTTAACACCATTCACTGACACCTTAGCAACCACCCAAAATGCCTTTAACACCATTTATCGACATCCTAGCAACCACCCAGAATGCCTAGCAACCATCTTTACCTTTACCACCACTCATTAACACCATAGCAACCACTCAGAAAACCTTAGCAACCACCCTAAATGCCTTTACCACCACTTACTAACACCTTAGCAACCACCCAGAATGTCTAGCAATCATCTTTACCTTTAAAACCAATTACTGACACTCATTCGAACATGGACCCCCAACGCTGAGAGGAGAACATGCTATCCACTGTAGTGACTCCACTGATCATATAGATGGACTTTGTAGTTCTACAAATCACAGACTATTTCCCTACATCGTCTGCTATTTCACTTTGGTATGTTCTCCGATGATCAGGCCCACGGTCAGAGCGGTGTTGTTAGGGTTTGAAGGCATCGTGCTCATCGGCTTTTCGCAGAGGAGATGGACGACCACCTGGAATATAACCCTCTCTTTCTTTTTGACTTGCAGTTAAAAAAGCCAAGCTGGATGGACCTCAAGGTGAGCGCAGACGCCGAAAGACCTCGTTACTCGAGACGCCGCCGCAGATTGTGTGTAACCTCCCGACTGCTTTTCCTCCCTGCAGAGAAATTCAACACGTACGTGAGTCTGAAGGTGCAGAATGTTAAAAGCACGACCATCACGGTGCGGGGCAACCAGCCGAGCTGGGAGCAGGACTTCATGTTGTGAGTTCCTCGCTCTCCTCTCACCTTTCCTTTTGATGTCTCTTCTCTTTTCCTTATTTTTTTTTAAGTTACACTTTCCACAACCCCCCTCTCTCTTTATCTTCTTTATTAAGGATGTTCTCCCTGTATTTAACAGTTTTAATAATTACCGACACCATAGCAACCACCCTGAAAGCCTGTTACACCACTTGCTGACACTCTAGCAACCACCTTGAATGCCATAACAACCACCCCAAATGCCTTTACCAGCGCTTAACCACACCAAAAGGCCTTACCAACTGCTAACCAACACCCTAGCAACAGCCCAAAATGCCTTTACCACTACTCACCGACACCCCAGCAACCACCCAGAATGCCTAGCAGCCACCAGAAATGCCTTCACCAACTGCTTACCAACACCTTAGCAACCACCCCAAATGTCTAGCAACAACCCAAAAGGCCTTACCAACACCCTAGCAACCACTCAAAAGACCTTACCAACTGCTAACAACACCCTAGCAACTACCCAGAATGCCTAGCAACCACCCCAAATGCCTTACCAACTACTTTCCAACACCTTAGCAACCACCCCAAATGTCTAGCAACCACCCAAAAGGCCTTACCAACATCTTATAACTCCCTAGCAACCATGCCTAGCAACCACCCCAAATGCCTTACCAACTACTTTCCAACACCTTAGCAACCACCCCAAATGTCTAGCAACCACCCAAAAGGCCTTACCAACACCCTAGCAACCACCCAAAAGGACTTACCAACTGCTTACAACACCCAAGCAACCACCCAGAATGCCTAGCAACCATATGAAATGCCTTTACCACCACTTAGCAATACCCTAGCAACCACAGTTACCAACACTGTAGCAACTCCTATCTTTCAGCTTTTACAAATAAAACTTTACATTTTAAATTTTAATGGACGTATGTTAGATTTTGGCTGATGCACGTCTACAATGAAAGGTTCCTGTCACACTCGTGAATATTATGAGTTGCCGATGACCGTAAGTATGCACCATTCCGTTTAATTATACATCTCTGAAGCTCCGAAGCCGTTCTTTCGTCCCATTGTTCAGGGTGGATGGTGACACCTCCCTCCCTCCTCTGACCACTGACTCACCTGCCCCGTCATGCCGCCCTCTCTGCCTCCGCCATTTACATTTCATACTCAGACATCCATTTCTCTCTCCATCTTATCGAATAAACCCCCCGCCACCCCACCCCACCCCACCCCAAGTCATTAGGCTCCGGAAACACCCACCTCCATCCCCTGTAACTCTAATTACAATGAGATTAAAAAAAGAGAGAATAAATGGATGCTCTTTGTCCCCCACCTAAACGCAAAGTGCACACAGAGTTAGCATCATTACGCCTCTCACAAATCCCCCCCGCCCCGTGACGCGGCGCTCCCCGATCAAGTCCGGGGGAGAAAAAAAAAAGAAATGTTGCGAGTGATTAATGAATGCTTCGCGGCTCTGCAAGATACCGAACCGCGATTCAATTACAGCTGAAAGACGTGAGCGGGACGAAAAGACGCGATGATGGAGAGGGACGGCTCAGACACAGGACGCCGATGATTCGGCCTCCTTAAGGTTCCTTAGCAGAAAAAGGTGGATTAGTTTGGAACTTCACTCTGTGACACGCTGCAAGTTGTATCGTTAAAGCATGAAGGCATATATAACATATATAATAAATTATTAACATATTATAATAAAAAAATGTCCTGGCAACCGCTTACCGACACCTTAGCAACCACCCAAAGTGCCTTTAGCACAACTTGTCAACACCATTGGAACAACTAAAATATTTCCATGGTAACCAACACTGGAGCTACTACTGGACTACTTAGCAATCACCTGAAATGCCTTTACCACCAATTACAGACACCCCAGCAACCAACTAGAATGCCTTAGCAACCACTTACAAACATCCCATCTTATATCAAAGGTGGAGAGAATATCGCAATTTTCTAAAATCTGATTGGCCGTACATTTGTGTCAATGCGCTGGAGGTTGTGCATTAATGGGAATAATGTTCTTCCCGTGTTCCGTGTGGGTTTTCTCTTTCAACAGTCCAAAAAATGTGTATTCAAGGTAAATTGGCTGCTCTAGATTGCCCCTATATAGTGTGTCTGTGTGCCCAGCGCCCAAAACGTCCTCCCTCGAATGGGTATGAGGACCCGCCCCCCCCCCCCGCCCCCCTAACATCGCAGACACCAATCAGCTGAAACATTATGGCGGGGTGTATGATGGGACCCTCAGTATTTTCCACAAATGCACCCCTTTACACTTCTCGTCATCCTCCATCGTTAACGGAACGTTCTGCAGGTTTGTGATCCAGCCTCGCTCACCTCCTCGTGGTTCCGCCGCCGGTTCTGTGTTTGTTTGCCCTGTGTTTACTTCTCGGTGTAATGACATCAAAAAAAAAAAACAGAAATGTGCTCATTCAGCGCCGCACGCCGCCGGCGATGTCATCGACCCACTTCCACTCCATTCCTGCTTAAACATCAGACGAGGAAAAGGGCTCTGTGATTCGGTTCTGTTTAATTAATGGAACCGGTTCACGGCGCGCAGGTCCATGTGCGCACTCAGAGCTTCGGGGAAATTCGGGTTAATGAAACAGATTTAAGAACAAAGTCGTGATGTGAACTCTCTCTGCAGTGAGATCAACAGACTGGACCTGGGGTTAACGGTGGAGCTGTGGAACAAAGGGCTCATCTGGGACACCATGGTGGGAACCGTCTGGATCCCCCTGCAGAACATCTGCCAATCAAACGAGGTGAGAGCAGCGCAGTGTTGACCTGATCACCCCCTTCTACTCCAGACTACAGACCTAAGACTGAAGATCAAAGAACTAAGACCTAAGACTAAAGATCTAAGACTGAAGATCAAAGAACTAAGACCTAAGACTAAAGATCTAAGACTGAAGATCTAAGAACTAAGACCTAAGACTAAAGATCTAAATGGTTCGTAGTAGTTCATAGTGATATATGGTGGTTCATAGTGGTTTGTAGTGGTTCATATTGGTCCATAGTGGTTCATGGTGGTTCATATTGGTTCATGTTGGTTCGTAGTGGTTTGTAGTGGTTTGTAGCGGTTTGTAGTGGTGGTTCATGGTGGTTTTTAGTGATGGTTCATGGTGGTTTGTAGTGGTTTGTAGTGGTTCGTAGCGGTTCGTAGTGGTGGTTCATGGTGGTTTGAAGTGGTTTGTAGTGGTTCACCTCACCGAGGAGCTAATTCTCACTCCGTGGCGTTCACCACTGCAACTCCCAACTCTGTCCGTAAGGCAGAATCACTAAACAGTTTTAAGAAACTACTGAAGACGCATCTCTTTAACAAATACCTGTTGTAGTAAAAAAAAAAAAAGGGGGGGGAGGGGCCGCAGCATCGAATAATCAGGTTTGATGAATTTACAGTATAGTTGGTTTTCTCCATGGCTTCTGACTTGTGGTGTTCTCATTTGTAAGTCGCTTTGGATAAAAGCGTCTGCTAAATGACTAAATGTAAATGTAAATGTAATGGTTCATAGCGGTTTGTAGTGGTGGTTCATATTGGTTCATAGCGGTTTGTAGCGGTTTGTAGTGGTGGTTCGTAGTGGTTCGTAGTGGTTCGTAGTGGGTCATGGTGGTTTGTAGTGGTGGTTCATATTGGTTCATAGTGGTTTGTAGCGGTTTGTAGTGGTGGTTCGTAGTGGTTCGTAGTGGTTCGTAGTGGGTCATGGTGGTTTGTAGTGGTGGTTCATAGTGGTTCGTAGTGGGTCATGGTGGTTTGTAGTGGTGGTTCGTAGTGGTCTATGGTAGTTCATAGTGGTTCGTAGCAGTTCGCAGTGGTTCGTAGTGCTTCATGGTGGTTCGTGGTGGTTCATAGTGGTTTGTAGTGGTTTATGGTGGTTCGTAATGGTTTGTAGCGATGGTTCGTAGTGGTCAATGGTAGTTCATAGTGGTTCGTAGCGGTTCGCAGTGGTTCGTAGTGCTTCATGGTGGTTCATGGTGGTTTATAGTGGTGGTTCGTAGTGGTCTATGGTAGTTCTATGGTGGTTGGTAGTGGAGCCACATGTTATTGTAAGCTTGTTTGGAATGAGATTTGTTCTAAAGAAAGCACGCCTCGTTTACAAAGTAGACAAAAGCATTTGTTTTCCAGCTGTGACATGTTTGTTTGCGCTGAGTTCAGCACATCGCTCCGGCTCGCACGCACACACACAGGCAGCGGGTGCGACGGTGGCGGTGACGATGGTGGAGGTGACGGTGGTGGTGGTGGCAGCAGCAGCAGCTGGTGAGGTGCAGTTATGTAAGTGAGCGCTGGTCCTCTCTGACTCTCTGAAGCGAAGCAGCTTTCATGTTCTGTTTTATAAATGAGCGCCGGCCGCTCGCAGCGCCTCTCAGAGGTCCGCATGAATAAAACATCAGCCGTCCTCGACCATCCATCAGTGTTCCGCCCCGGCCCGCGTCCCGGCTTTTAGAAACGCGTCGCCGTGCGCCTCCGAGCCGTAACAGCTGACGGGGTGGGGGTGGGCTGGGGGTTAGAAATTGCTGACATCAGATGTGATTATGATAGTGATGACAGAGGGAGGCAGTGTTTGGGTGTTGGCCAGCGTTGCGTTTGGAGGAGATCCAGCAGGAGAGATGACGTTCCGCTCGCTCACGTTCATTTACATATTTACAACGTTATAAAGATTTACGTTAAATATAAAAAACAAACGAACAAAGCGTCATGTCGGGCTGTTAATGATCACGGGTAAAGGAACGTTACATCGTAACGTAATTCTGAAATAGCAACATATACTGAATGGACAGACATACAGACTTACAGGCCACGCCCCTTTCTCAGTGAACTCAGGTGATGCGTTCAGTCTTATTGACACGGTTGTGGGCCGCCGCAAATGGCATGAAGGTCACCGGTTCGAATCCCGGTTTAGAGCGAGGCCCTTACTGTGAGAATCTGCATGTCCTCCCCGTGTCCTCGCCTACACTCATTGGTCGTCCCGCACCCCTCAGGCAGAACCACATGACTGAGAAACATTTTCATAGCAGATGCTGTAAGACTCTTAAACAGACACTCTGCATGGACGCGTTCTGATTGGCTCATCTCACTGCCGCTATATTTCTATATGTTATTCTACACTTTAGATTTATATTTTATGCTTAAATTTATATACTTTATACTTAAAGGAAAACATTTCAGGCTGTGGGCAGGTACACCCAGGACAGGACGCCAATTGGGATTCCCTAAGCCACTGTGCCGCCCGTCACTGTGTACAGATGTGGAATAATCCGTCCATTATCTTCCGCTTTATCCTCTATTAGGGTCGCAGGGGGGGGGGTGGTTCCCCATGCCCATCCAAGGGAGAACGTTTCGGGCGCTGGGCAGATACACCCAGGACAGGGTGCCAATCTATCAATGGACACACACTCACTCACACACACAAACACACTATATTGGGCAATTTGGAGAATTTAATTGACCTTGATCCATGTTTTTGGACTGTGGGAGGAAACCGGAGAACCCGGAGGAAACGCACAGGGACACGGGGAGAACATCCATTTTTCCATTTGTTAAATATCTCTACATAGCTGTCCTACATTGTTGTCGCTGCCCGGCCGCTCAAGGAGGACGAGCCCCCCACTGAGTCTTGGTCCTCACAAGGTTTCTTCCTTAAAATAACATCATAACAGGGACTTTTTTCTTGCCACTGTCGCTTCGGTTTGCTCTTTGGGGGTTTAAAGGCTTTTCATTCTGTAAAGCTGCTTTGTGGCAATGTACCGTTGTAAAAAGCGTGACAGAAATAAGTAACTTGAAAAATAACTTGAACTGGAACATGGAAACTCCACCCAGATGGGGATTCGAACCGGGAATCCCTAGCGCTGAGAGGAGAACATGCCAATCACTAAACCACCGTGCCCAGATGTGGAATTATGAGATGATAAAATAGTATTTGTTAGTTGAAATGTGCGAGTGGGTTCCGTTTTGATTTTGTTGCATCGACGTTCTCTGACTCCGGCGTGTCACTGAGCATCAGTCTTCTGAGTGCGGAACACAAAACCTCCCGAAATAAAGCCGTTATCAGATCGTCAGAGCAGCAGAGGCTGCGAGGCTCCACGGCTGCCGAAATCCGGTGTCGCAGTGGAACGGCGAGTTAGAACGCTCTGTTTACTAATTTACTGCTTTTAACACATTTCACTCCAAACACAAATCACCTCCCAAAATTACACTGGACTGAGTGTCAGAGGCAAACGAGGCGCCGCAATTAACAGGATGCTAAATCCAGACCAGCGAAGGCTTTTACAGCCATTACAAAATGAACACAAACCACAACCAGTTCAAAAGCCTGAAAATACTATTTATAAAAGCAGGTGGCACAGTGGCTTAGTGGTTTAGCATGTTCTCCTCAGCGCTGGGGATTCCCGGTTCGAATCCCACTCTGGGTGGAGTTTCCATGTCCTCCCCGTGTCCGCGTGGGTTTCCTCCGGGTTCTCCGGTTTCCTCCCACAGTCCAACTCACCCCCCGATCCCCCACGACCCCAATAGAGGATACAGTGGGCGTCACGGTTTGTCATTCTGTACAGACAGTACTGAGATCGTAGGGGGGGAAAAAGAGAGCGTTCCAAATACACATGTGTGTTTATGTGGGTGTTTGTTTATGTGTGGGTGTTTATGTGTGGGTGTTTATGTGTGGGTGTTTATGTGTGGGTGTTTATGTGTGGGTGTTTATGTGTGGGTGTTTATATGTGGGTGTTTATATGTGGGTGTTTATATGTGGGTGTTTACGTGTGGGTGTTTACGTGTGGGTGTTTACGTGTGGGTGTTTACGTGTGGGTGTTTACGTGTGGGTGTTTACGTGTGGGTGTTTATATGTGGGTGTTTACGTGTGGGTGTTTATATGTGGGTGTTTATATGTGGGTGTTTACGTGTGGGTGTTTACGTGTGGGTGTTTACGTGTGGGTGTTTACGTGTGGGTGTTTACGTGTGGGTGTTTACGTGTGGGTGTTTATGTGTGGGTGGGTGTTTACATGTGGGTGTTTACGTGTGGGTGTTTACGTGTGGGTGTTTACGTGTGGGTG
>JAFMOC010000144.1:875000-890000 GCA_019802505.1 Corydoras sp. C115 | reverse complement strand
GTAAATTTAGAGGACCTGGGATTTGAACCCACAACCTTCAGATTGAAAGCCCAACACTTCAACCACTGAGCTCCCACTGAGCTAAAGGATTAGGCGGGAGATCGTGCGGGTGGCACTGTTGGCGTAGTGGTTGGCACGTCCGCCTCACTGCTGGGGATCCAGGTTTGAATCCCCAAGGTTAATTGGCTGCTCTTAATTGCCCCTACATAGTATGTGTGTGCCCAGCCTTATATTGGCATCCCATCCTGGGTGTATCTGCCCAGCAGCCGAAATGGTCTCCCCTGGATGGGCACGGGGTACCACCCCACCCCACCCCACCCCATCCCACCCCGCAACACCAGTAAAGCAAGTTCTATTCATTAATAAAGCAATGGAGCACTGGAGGGCGTGGCATTATTGTGAATAAATCAGGTAAAGAGGTGTTATTAGTCCCGACGCCTAGTGGGGTACATCTACACCTAATAATAATACAACCTCAAGTGTCTTATAGTTTTTATAAAAACACACTATAATAATAATAATAATAATAATAAATTGCCCCTATTTAAATTGCCCCTATATAGTGTGTGTGTGTGTGTGTACCCAGCGTTATATTGGCATCCTCTCCTGGGTGTATCTGCTCAGCGACCAATATGTTCTCCCCTGGATGGGCACGGGGTACCACCCCACCCTGCCCCACCCCACCCCGCAACACCAGTAGAGCATTAAGGGGAAGATCATGAGATGAGACGAGTGTCCCAACATGATGGTAGCACTCGGAACAAACGACTGGGATTCGAACCCAGGACCTTCTTGCTGGGAGGTGGGAGCACACACCACTACGCCACCTTAAGGACAAACTAAAACGAAGATCCAGACCCCTCACCCAGCATGAAACGCTGTTTTGGGTGAATAAACCAAAAGATTCCCACAAACACAATAATCCAAAGTCCTGTATAAAGACTTCACAGAGGAGAGAACGTCCTCATGCAAAACGGGGAACCGATGTTGATGTGGATATGATGTCATAAGGTTCTTGGTGCGTCTCCACACCCTCCCCTGCCTGTTTCTCGTGATGCCGGTCACCGAGTCGATTGGTGAATCACATGCGTAACTGGGGAAAATGTGAATGACACTCTTTTCCCGTCCGCCGCCTCAATGGGTTCTGAGAATGAACGGCGGAGACGTGAGGGGAATTCTCACGCACAGCCCGTCACCTTGACGCGGCTAACTCAGCGCTCGGTGGGCCGGAACGCAGGCGCGGGGGCCCGTCATTGGCCGTGGCAGCCAGCAGGAGCATGTCATTGGCTGTGGCACAGAGCCGGAGGTCGTCATTGACTAACTGCCAGAGCCACGCTGCCGTAATCACGGACTGCCGCCGTTCTCCACCACAGCGGAACGATTTTAACTCCCGCCTTCAGCCGGCCAGGAAGAAAAAAAACACTGCGTTCGCTGGAATGAATCCAATAAAATAATAAGAGAGAGTTCACAACGCACGGTTCATTAATACAGAGGACGACTTTAACGCTTTATTTAACTTTATTTCTTTACAGTCTCCTATGTCTGTGAACATTTTGCAAATGAACAATAAAGACGCATCAAATCATCTGAAAAGCAGCTCATTAAATCATCTCTCCTCCACCAAACTTTACAGTTGGCACCAAGCCATCAGGCAGGTCATTAGCTTATTACTATAATCTCTCTACTGATAAGATTAGATTAAATAAGAACACAATATAAATAAATGAACTTAAAACAGTCAATTTCACCCTGAACTTCTATTTATTAATTAAACAATTGAGCACTAGAGGGCGTGGCATTGTGAATATTTCACGTAAAGGGGTGTTATTAATCCTGACGCCTAGCGGAGTACAGTTCCACCTCTTTATGTAATTTATTCACAATAATATACAACCTCAAGTGTCATTGTTTTTATAAAACACACCATAATAAAAAAACAAGGTTTGATTCATAAATGTGTTTATTAAAAACTAAATCATTAATAATCTGGTCTTCCGTGACGTAATGCAGTTTTTACCGTGAACACAGATCGCTGACGAACAGGATTCCAGTTTCTTTAACAACCAAATGCTGCCTTCTAGTGGAAAAATGACAGAACACAGTTTATAAACAACAGCCGCAGCAGGTTCAGTGCTGATCAGGAATCGGCCCGCTGTTCATATTAATCTGTATTTTATGATTTATAATACTGTATTGTATATCACGCATTGATGCGAATGTGAAGCGCTCAGAGGTGTGTGTTATTGTCGATGATGTCACGGCTGGAGAAACGGCTCAGCCAATCAGATTTAAGGATCGGAACTATCCGTTTTATAAAATTGTGAAGTAAAGTAGTAACTATTTCCTTTAAAACGTTGACCTCGGCGTTTCTCTGAATTTGTCTTGTGTTTGTTGTTTTCACAGGTAACTGGAATTTGTGGGGAGATCAACAAAGTGAGTCACTGCTCACAGTATTGTGTCTGATGTGTGTGTGTGTGTGTGTGTACATGTGTATGTACATGTCTGTGTATGTGTGTGTGTGTACTCTCTATCCACACTACCTCTGTATTTCTGAACTCATGCTCTTATTTTATAATTTCTAATATACAATTGCGTTCTGTAGTTCATCTGTTTTTCCGTCTTCGTTAGTCCCCTCTGTTCTCTAAAAACCAGGCCCCCTACAGGGCAGGCATCATTAGGGTGGTGGATGATAACCCGCATTACAGTGACACTGACGTGGTGGTGGTGTGTTAGAGTGTGTTACTCAGGTTTGAGTGGATCAGACACAGCAGTGCTGCTGGAAACATCCTCCACCATACTGATCCAAAATGTCCAGCCAACAGCATCCTGTGGTCACTGAGGCAACAGACGACCTACTGTCTCTGGTTCTAGTAGAGCCACGGTGGATCAGGATAAGAACAAACGAAATCTTTTTGGTTTAAATGAGAACTGAGAAAATAAAACTGCATTCCACCATAAAAATCTCGCAACACGGTGGTGGTAGCATCATGTAGGTGGTGGTAGCATCATGTAGGTGGTGGTAGCATCATGTAGGTGGTGGTAGCATCATGTAGGTGGTGGTAGCATCATGTAGGTGGTGGTAGCATCATGTAGGTGGTGGTAGCATCATGTAGGTGGTGGTAGCATCATGTAGGTGGTGGTAGCATCATGTAGGTGGTGGTAGCATCATGTAGGTGGTGGTAGCATCATGTAGGTGGTGGTAGCATCATGGTGTGGGCCTGGACAGCAACCTTAAATCAGCACGATGAGCAGTTACTTTACGTGCTGTAAAGATTAGACTTTAATAGATCTCTGTTCTTCAAATAAAACGGCGATCCCATCAACCCCACTGTCTTTCAAACACCTAACTAACGTTACATTCCGTTTATCTCCAAATCCTCAGCGGTCCCATATTGTTGCCACTTGCAGATCTGTAATATTGGATTATTTCCTCATTAAAATGCATTATTATTTGTTGTATTTATGTCATTTGGTGGTTTAGCATGTTCTCCTCTCAGCGCTAGGGATTCCCGGTTCGAATCCCCATCTGGGTGGAGTTTCCATGTTCTCCCCGTGTCCGCGTGGGTTTCCTCCAGGTTCTCCGGTTTCCTCCCACAGTACAAAAACATGGATCAAGTCAATTGAGTTCTCTAAATTGCCCCATATAGAGTGTGTTTGTGTGAGTGAGTGTGTGCCCAGCGATAGATTGCCCCCCTGTCCAGGGTTTATCTGCCCAGCGCCCGAGATGTTCTCCCCTGGATGGGCATGGGGAACCCCCCCGCGACCCTAATATAGGACAAAGCAGAAGATAATGGATGGATGGATGTCATTGGGTTTCCGTCGCCCTGACGACTCTTTCGTTAAACTGATGCTCTGACCCGATGGCAGGAACCCAGCCGGCCCGCGGGTCCATCCATCACGCCGCAGATCGGCCCGTTCCTGCCCCGCTTGCCCACGGATAATGCTAATGAGGAGTTTACTGATTGCGGTACTTCTTCTTGCCGGAACTACGCCACGATGAGTCACACACACACACACCCCCCCCCCCTGCTGCTTACTTCAGATCTTACACTAATCTAATCTAATCAGTGCTATTAACGATCCGGCAAAGGAAAACCGAAGAACACACATCTGATTACGCAGCAGAACGTCGGATCAGAGTGCGTTTAGTAATAAATACAAAAAGTTTACACACACACCTCCTTTTATATTTATACGCCAATGACTAATGGATGAGGAGAACATGCCAACAAACTTTGGACACGCCTCTTGTACTTATTGTCCATGTTCTCAGTTGACTTTATGTGAAGATGGACTTTGTACTTCTACAAATCCAGACTGTAGTCCTTCTGTTAGTGTTCTACAGTACATACTGTGTACTCTGTTCTAATGGTCAGAACCCCAATAGTAGCACCACAGAGCAGGGGTTATTGGGTGGGGGCATTAGTCCTATCCCAGCAGTGTCACTGAGGTGGAGAAATGAACCTCCAGCAGCACTGCTGCACTAACCCCCCCCCCCCCTCACCACATCAGTGTCACTGCAGAACTGACCAGAAACAATCCACCACCCAAATGATACCTGTTCTGTGATGCTCCTGACCAACAGAGAACACAGAACCAACAGAACACAGATGGACTACAGTCTGGAATTGTAGAACTACAAACTCCATCTATATTTGTAATTCCGTTTGGTTTTTTTGCGTCATTCAGCGTCGTTATGGAGATATAATAATAATCATGGCGTGTAAATCATTCTGGTGAAGTAAATGAATTATGCATCGGCGTGCCATCCGCTCCGATTCCAGGAAACTCGCCGTCATGCTGATTGTGTTTGTGATTGTGATGTGAAGGCCGGGAGCGACGTCTTTAACAAGAATTCAGAGCTTCAGCTGAACAGTTTAATGCTTTCGGTTAAAATACATTACGTTCTCAAAGATCAAACACTGCCATCTAGCGGCCAAAGTACAAAACACAGTTTATAAACAACGGCCGCAGCAGGTATAGTGCTCAGAGGGGTGTGTTATTGTCAATGAAGTCAGGGCTGGACAAACGGCTCAGCCAATCAGATTTAAGAGCCGGAACTAGCCATTTTACGTTACATTATTTTGAAGATGCTGTTATCCAAAGCGAATTATAAGCATCCCAACTCCATGGTTGGGGTCATAGTGCAGGGTCACAGCCCCCCCCCCTCCCCCTCATAGTCTCAGACTGGGACTGGTCTTGGGAATCGAACCCCTGTCCTTCTGACTGACAGAACACTACAATAACCACTAAACCAGCACGCCGACACTTACTTGACGCCATTAATGCCAATCTTGTGGCATTATTTTACCCAGGATGCTTCACTGTTGATTGATAATAAAGCATAATTTGGCATTTGTCTCAAATTCCAGTCCAATAAAACCAGAGTTTCTATTGGAGCACTGGGGATCCAGGTTCGAATCGCAATCTGGGTGAAGTTTTCTCCGGGTTCTAAAAACATGAATTCAAGATGAATTGGCTGCTCTAAGTTGCCCCTATATGTAGTGTGTTTGAGTGTGTTTGTGTTTGTGTGTGTGTGTGCGTGTGTGTGTGACCAGCGATGGATTGGCGCCTGTCCTGGGTTTAAAAGCCCGACAATGAGCTGAGACGAACTAATCCGGTCCTGTTCTCAGATGAAGACCCCGACAGTGCGGTGGACGACCGGGACAGCGATTACCGCAGCGAGACGAGTAACAGCATCCCCCCGCAGTACTACACCACATCACAGCCCAACGCCTCGGTGCACCAGTACCCCATGAGCCAGCAGCATCGCGCCAACCAGGCCACCTTCAACCGCTCCATCCACAACTGTGACATCACCGCCTACGACAACCAGAGGGCGATCAGGTGAGCCGGGACACGCCCCTGTTCTCCGTGGTTTTATTTTTATCATGAGTAGAACGTTCTCGTCTCACAAAGCAGGAAGCACAGACCATGACGGAACCCATCCCCCAACAGAGTCCACATGCCCCGCGGAAGACAAAGGGCCGCGGTGACTGCAGGGCTTTAGGTGAACAAAGCGGCAGCTGACGAGTCCGCAGAGAAGCAGGACGAAGCTGCAGAACCGGCGCGCTGCATGAAAACCCAAAGTGGCCCTCATTCCCAAAACAATTAGCGTAGTGGAGCAGTGATTGGTTCTCCCAGTGGGTCTCCTTCAAGTTCTCCAGTTTCCACCCCACAGTCTGAATACATGTGTTCAAGGTGAATTGGCTGCTCTAAATTGCCCCTATATAGTGTGTGTGTGTGTGTGTGTGTGAGTGTGTGTCTAGTGATAGATTGGCGCCTTGTCCTGGTTGTACCCCCCCCCCCACCCCAATGACCCTTGTGTAGGATTAAGCGGAATACAATGGATGAATGGAGGAGAACATACCAAATTTAAAGTAAGGACCCTTTAAATTTAAACCCGTTTCAGGCATTTTCAATTTCATAAGTTTAATCAGAAATACCCCCCCCCCCCCATCATCATCCAAACCTGAGACCAACACTATGAGCCCTCACACGACCCGCCAACGGTCGATTTTCCCGCCTTTGTTCATGCGTCGGTTAAATGGCAACGCTGCGTGTGATTATATCTCCCCCGATGGGCGTGGCCATCTCAAAAAGAGGTGTGTCTGTAAAGATGGGGTTTTAAAATTAATTCTCTATCTCATCATTATAATTTTGAATCACACTGCCCCAGATGTACAGTGGATGGCGCCCCATTCCGCCGCATCTCCACGCAAGTCCGGTGCCCCGCCCCGCCCCGCCCCGCCCCACCACTGAGCGTCCATCAGCATGAACCGGTGTTTATCACACGACATCATGACTCTTAATGGTTTAATGGTTTGCACGACCACCTCTCAGCGCTAGGGTTCGAATCCCCATCTGGGTGGAGTTTCCATGTTCTCCCCGTGTCCGCGTGGGTTTCCTCCGGGTTCTCCGGTTTCCTCCCACAGTCCAAAAACAGATCAAGTCAATTGAGTTCTCCAAATTGCCCCAATAGCGTGTGTATGTCTGTGTGTGTGAGTGAGTGTGTGCCCAGCGATAGATTGCCCCCCTTTCCTGGGTGGATCTGCCCGGCGCCCGAAACTGGACGGGCATGCGGAACTCCCCCCCAAATAGAGGATAAAGCGGAAGATAATGAATGGATGACTCTGTCTTTAACGGCACTCCACCTTTGTGTTTCCCAGAAAGCATCTGTGGATGTTTTTGAACAGAGTAGGTGGAGACGGGGTGGGGGGGGGGGTGGGGGGGGCTTGGGCCTGTCCCTTTGTCTTTTGTTCTGCGCTGTGTGTCGTGCAGGATTCAGGTCAGTCCACTGAGCATTACAGATCAATGTGGGGGGGGGGGTTCTTTGGGCGTGTTTATGCACATGTGTCAGGGTTTTAGAGCAAGTGAGCGAGCGAGCGAGAGAGAGAGAGAGAGTGGGAGTTTCTTTTTCCATTCACAGTGTTTTAATAGGGTCATTAATCATGTTCCGTCTCGTCTCGTTCGTTACAAATGCTGTCGTTTTTTTTTTTTAACTCTCTTACACTTCTGTTTTTAAAAAACACTCATCTTTAAAAAAAAACACTGCAGCATTTTTTTAAAAATGTCAAACCAACAAACCGTCTGCTCCACGAGAACTTAAAGAAGAGTTTATTTACAATATAAAACAACTCCACTCATCATCCACGATGGACTTTGTAGTTCTACAATTCCAGACTGTAGTCCATCTGTGTGTGTTCTACAGTACATACTGTGTACTCTGTTCTAATGGTCAGAACCCCAATAGAACCACCACAGAGCAGGGGTTATTGGGTGGGTGCATTAGTCCTATCCCAGCAGTGTGACTGAGGTGGAGAAATGAACCTCCAGCAGCACTGCTGCACTAAAACCCCCCTCACCACATCAGTGTCACTGCAGAACTGACCAGAAACAATCCACCACCCAAATGATACCTGTTCTGTGATGCGTGGTACCGCTAGTGGAACCTCTGATGATTCTGAAACTGCATGAGATCCCAAAGTGGCCCTCATTCCCAAAACAATTGGCGTAGGAGTGCAGTGATTGGTTCTCCCAGTGGGTTTTCTCCGCGTTCTCCGGTCCACCCTCCCCCACACACACAGTCTGAAAACATGTGTTCAAAGTGAATTGGCTGCTCTAAATTGCCCCTATATAGTGTGTGTGTGTATGTGTGTGTGTGTGTCTGTGTAAGTGAGTGTGTGTCTAGTGAGAGATTGGCACCCTGTCCTGGTTGCACCTGGCAGATCTGTCCAGCACTTGAAACATGACCCAAATGTAGGATTAAGCGGAATACAATGGATGAATGGAGGAGAACATACCAAATTTAAAGTAAGGTGCACCACCACGCCACCTACATGTTAACAATAATATTGATTTAATGATGTCGCTGTTTATTGTCCTTCCATCCATCCATTATATCCCGCTTTATCCTCTATTAGGGTCACGGGGGGGTGGGGGGTGGGGGGGGGGGGTGGTTCCCCATGCCAATCCAGGAGAGAACTTCTCAGGTGCTGCGGAGAAACACCAAGGACATGGGGGCAATCTATCGCTGGGCACACGCTCACTCACACACACAGACACACTCTATATGGGGCAATTTGGAGAACTCAATGGACTTGATCCATGTTTTTGGACTGTGGGAGGAAACTGGAGAACCCGGAGGAAACCCACGCGGACACGGGGAGAACATGGAAACTCCACCCAGATGAGGATTCGAACCGGGAATCCCTAGTGCTGAGAGGAGAACATGTTAAACACTAAGACACCGTGCCGCCCAACTTAAATACAATTTAATGAATAAAATGTCTCTCTCTCTCTCTCTCTCTCTCACTGTCTCTGTCTGTGTCTCTCGCCCTCGTCAGTCCGGCAGGTAGCTACGCGTCTTCAGCGGAGTTGAGTCACTGCAGCTCTCAGCTGAGTGAGGAGTACGGCGACCGGGAGCTGTACGACGAAAACGACTCGTACCACTCCTGCCACTCGTCCGTCTCGTACAGTAAAGGTTCTCCGGACTGGGAGCCCGACGAAACCCACGGGGCCTACAGCGACGAGGGCGCCTACAGCAAAGATGGCGGCGAGGGCGGCGCGCTCTACGAGGAGGAGGAAGGAGAAATGTACGCCGAGGATTCCAAATGGTACGAGGGCGAGGAGGAGAACTACAACGACGAGGACCTGTACCCCGGCGATGAGGTTCTAAGCGAGGACCAGGAGCCTCCGTACACTCCCACCCCAACGGGCTCGGCTCCCAAAACTTCGGCGAGGCCTCCCCTCGAGAAACAGGCGTCGGTGCATCAGCAGGTTCCGCAGGGGCCACCAGCATCCAATCAAACGTCTGCCCAACCTCAACCTCCCAATCAGACCCCGCCCAAACCCAACCAAAGACCACACCCCCCGCTTCAGCAACAGCAGTCCACTGGTCCCATCCCGTCGGTCCAGTCGTTCTTTGCCATGGCTAAACCTTTGACGGCCGTGTTCGGGTTGGGTGGCTCCACCTCCTCGCCGCCACAACCTCCCGCAGCGCAACCTCAACCTCAGCGGCCACCGCCCCAAACGGCAGCTCCCCAGCCCCAACCGATAGGACCAGCATCTCAACCCTCTGCTCCAGGAGCCCAGCAAGCAGCTTTAATACACACCAAATCCACAGAATCACCCCCTCAACCCGACACAGCTACCCCTCAACCCGGAGCCCCCTCCGTCAGAACGCCCTCGCCAACCGCAGAACAGCCGATCGTTCGGGAATCACCGGTGCAGGAGGAGGAACCGTTCAAGGATGAGGAACCGCCTCTGGAGGGATCCCCGTTAAAGGAAACGGAGCGCGAACTCACGCCCACGTCTCCGCCCCCCGAGGAGAGAGAGCCAGAACCAGAACAAAAGAGGTAACCAACAAGAACACCGTAGAACACGGCAAAAGGTTCAGGTGTCAGCATGGCCAAGCATGACCGCACCACCACCCTGAACTCAATAACACTCAACACTCAATAAAGCGTCAAGATGGACTTTGTAGTTCTGCAATTCCAAACTGTAGTCCATCTGTTCTGTGATGCTCCTGACCAATAGAGAATGGGGAACCAACAGGAGACACACATGGACACAGATGGGCTACAGTCTGTAACTGTGGAACTACAAAGTCCATCTGTGTTCTTTGTTTTTGTTGGTCCCCTGTTGGTTCTATGTTCTCTAGGACTACAGTCTGGGGCAGAGTGGTCGCTGACCAACAGAGAACGGAGAACCAACAACAACAAAGAACACAGATGGACTACAGTCTGTAATTGTAGAACTACAAACCCCATATACATGGGGAGTGGAGGAAAAAAGGGGGTGTGGCCAAACTTGTGACTTTTGCCTCGATCGTTCCGTAGAGAACCGGTGGTGGAGGAGATCAAGGAACCCGTGGATCCCGCCGTCCGAGCGAAGGAGAACTGGCTACGACTCTTCAACAAAGTCCGGCAGCAACTGCAGGAGGTAAAGCCTCACGTGACCTAAAGGGGGGGCAATTGGGCTGCATCCCGTTGGTTTATCGGCAGGGGAATTGAATGCATGCGTTATGAAGACGTCACTGCACAAATTTAACACTTCTAACTTTTTAAAACCGTTAACTTGTTTGATTTGACTATACGGACTAAAGTATAAGGACACCTCCGTATTACACCTGGGGGCGTGGGGAGGTTCCCCATGCCCATCCAGGGGAGAACGTTTTGAGCAGATGAACAGATAGACCCAGGACAGGACGCCAATACATCACTGGGCACACACTCACTCACACACACACACTATATAGGGGCAATTTACAGCAGCCAATTCACCTTAAATCCATGTTTTGTTTTGTTTTTAACGTGAGAGGAAACCGGAGAACCCGGAGGAAACCCATGCGGACATGGGGCGAACATGGAAAGGGATTTGAACCCGGAACACCCGTAATTGTTACCATAGTGCAAAAATGGCAAATGTCATGACGCGCAAACACACTCCGCATTATAATACGCACCTGTGCACCACTGGTCCTCGTCATCCCTGACTACATGGACCATGCTTTGTGCCGTCATCCTAAAAACCAAAAGGGCCTTCCCCAAACTATTCCCACAGCTGTATGCAAATGAGCCTACTGAATAAAACACCGGAACCTCGGTGTTCCAATGCTTTTCTTCGCATAGTTTAGGTACACACGCTGATGCCATTGCTTGCTGATGATGTCATGACTGCTGATGATGATGTCATGACATGGCTTGCGTGCATGCACATAATGCATGTGTTCTGTTTGGTTCTTTTTTGTTCTGTTTGGTTCTCTTTGGTTCTGTTCTCTCGTCACTTGTTTTTTTTCTTTTCATTGCTTTAGTGATTTGCATGTTCTCTCTGACGGGCCGTGATTGGACGGTGACTCAGGTGGGTCTGCGCTGGTGCTGTGAGCGTTGCATGTTGGTTTTTATTAAACGTTTAAAAATCAGAACTCAGGGGGTGTCGGGTCTTACGTTCATTTTTATTTCATTTAAACATCGAATTAAAAAAACAACCAATTAGATTGTAAATAATCAAAGCTCTTTTACTCTGTCTTCCTCGCTCGCTCTCTCATCTCTCTCTCTCTCTCTCTCTCTCTTACTCTCTCTCTCTCACACTCTCTCTCACTCTCTCTCTCTCTCTCTCATCTCACACTCTCTCTCTCTCTCTCTCTCTCTCTCTCTCTCTCTCAGGAACGTGGAGAGTCAGGTTCTCAGTCTCTGTGGTTTGGTAAGGGCGGGTGAGTCAGGAACTTTGGACGTCGTGTTGATGATAAAGTTTGGATTTTAGTGGACAGTGTCCGGGCAGTGGACCGTTCACGTCCCCTTCACACCCCACAACTCACACCCCAAAACTCAGACACACACTCTGTACACACACACACACACACACACACACTGTACACACACACACTCTGTACACACACACACACACACACACACACACACACTCTGTACACAGAGTGCAGAGTAATTCAGAATAATAAACACTAGCCGTGCAGAATAACGAACGCTGTTTCCACTCATTAACACCTCATTAATAATTAAACACACCAACACAAATCCACAGTATTCGTTTTCCCGACACCGGACTGAACGGGCCCGACGTGTGTTTTGGGTTTGTGCAGGATGGGCGGAGCTCTGTACAGTATAGACAGCATGCCGGATCTGCGCAAGAGGAAAGCGATCCCACTGGTCCGGGATCTGGTGAGTGATTCGGCCGGACCTCACTGAGGTCAGACACGCACGCGGTCTGATTAATTAAATAAATTATATTATAATCATTTATAATTCATTCATTAATGAAGCGTAAAGTGAATGAAAAGTAACCGGTTTTCTTCGTTTCCTCTTTGTTTCATTGCGTTCACATTAACAGGCGATGGTACGTACTCACACCTCAGATCTGACATTAAACAAAAACATCTACAGAACGTTTAAAACACAGCTGAGCAACAACAATGCTGCGTTCCCACAGACATCAGGGAACGTCTCCTGAGAACATTCTCGGGTTCAATCTTTAAGGTCGCACATCTGGCCTTTTACAATAAATACATTTAAATAAATTTAATTAATTTAAATGATGATAAACACAAAGGTGCTGCTCACATCTTTACCCTCAACACTTATATACAGTCAAACGTTAGGACACGCCTCCTTTCCTTTCTGCTCCACTTAATGTCCATGTTCTCAGTTCCACTTCCTTTAAAGATGGACTTTGTAGCTCAATTCCAGACTGTAGTCCATCTGTTTGTGTTCTACAGTACATACTGTGTTCTCTGTTCTAATGGTCAGAACCCCAATACTACCACCACAGAGCAGGGGTTATTGGGTGGGTGCATTAGTCCTATCCCAGCAGTGACACTGAGGTGGAGAAATGAACCTCCAGCAGCACTGCTGCACTAAAACCCCCCTCACCACATCAGTGTCACTGCAGAACTGACCAGAAACAATCCACCACCCAAATGATACCTGTTCTGTGATGCTGCTGACCAACAGAGAACACAGAACCAACAGGGGACGTGTCCAGACTGGTGCTGTAGGAGGTTATTCTTTTAAATTAAATATTCATTCATTTATTATCTTCCGCTTTATCCTCTATTAGGTTTGCGGGGGGGTTCCCCATGCACATCCAGGGGAGAACGTTTCGGGCGCTGGGCAGATACACCCAGGACAGGGGGGCAATCCATCACTGGGCACACACTCACTCACACACACACACACTAAATATGGGGAGAATTCAATTGACTTGATCCATGTTTTTGGACTGTGGGAGGAAACCGGAGAACCCGGAGGAAACCCACACGGACACGGGGGGGACATGGGGCAATTTTTGAGAATTCAATTGACTTGATCCATGTTTTTGGACTGTGGGTGGAAACCGGAGAACCCGGAGGAAACCCACGCTGACACGGGGAGAACATGCAAACTCCACCCAGATGGGGATTCAAACCGGAACTCCCTAGAGCTGAGAGGCGAACATGCTAAACCACTAAGCCACCGTGACGCCCTTAAATTAAATGTTTTTTTTAATTAATGATCTTTTCTACCCAAAGTGTGAACTGAATAATTACCACAATAATTAACGCTGTAATCTGGAGCACGTATTATTCTTTGTGTATGTGATTTCCTTCACCGTTATGGTTGCCATGTCTTCTGCTTTTCCCTCGGCGTTGGACTGAATGCAGTCTCTGGTGCAAAACTCCCGCAAAGCCGGAATCACATCGGCCATGGCGTGCAGCACCCTGAACAACGAGGAGCTGGTACGTGTGTGCGCTCGCCTAAAATGAAAAAACATAAAAACAATAAGATTTAATTAGGGAGGGTTATCAGGGAACCTTCATCAATCCTGTCCACAACGTGTTTAGAAAAGTCATGTGTATAAGAAGACCCTGCAAGCGCTGATCTACCCCATATCCTGCACCACGCCCCACAACTTCGAAGTTTGGACGGCCACGACGCCCACCTACTGCTACGAATGTGAGGGGCTGCTGTGGGGCATCGCCCGGCAGGGCATGCGGTGTTCCGAGTGCGGCGTCAAGTGCCACGAAAAGTGTCAGGACCTGCTGAACGCCGACTGTCTGCAGAGTGAGACGCGCCCGTTTGTTCTGAGACAGTAGATGTTGGTGATGCGTGTTAGCTTTCGGGACGTTCTGAACCCTCCCGTCTGCTCCGTACAGGAGCCGCCGAGAAGAGTTCAAAGCACGGCGCCGAGGACCGCACCCAGAACATCATCATGGTCCTGAAGGACCGCATGAAAATCCGCGAGCGCAACAAGCCGGAGATCTTCGAGCTGATTCAGGAGGTGTTCGCCATCGCCAAGGCGACGCACGGCACGCAGATGAAGCAGATCAAACAGAGCGTCCTGGACGGGACGTCCAAATGGTCGGCCAAGATCAGCATCACGGGTCAGCGCCGGCTTTTGTTACATTTCATAAAAAAAACGGTCAGAGGTTTCGTTCCAAAATATTAATGCGTTTTACTGAATAGACAGTGTGAAACATCATTCATCCATTATCTCCCACTTTATCCTATATTAGGGTCGCGGGGGGGGGGGTTCCCCATGCCCATCCAGGGGAGAACGTCTCGGGCGCTGGGAAGATACACCCAGGACAGGACGCCAATCTATCACTGGGCACACACTCACTCACACAAACAAACACACTCTATATGGGGCAATTTGGAGAACTCAATTGACTTGATCCATGTTTTTGGACTGTGGGAGGAAACCGGAGAACCCGGAGGAAACCCACGCGGACACGGGGAGAACATGGAAACTCCACCCAGATGGGGATTCGAACCGGGAGTCCCTAAAGCTGAGAGGAGAACGTGCTGACCACTAAGCCAACGTGCCACCATGTAAAATATCAAAAAAAGAAAAATATGGACGATAGCAACTCGCTGCTCTCCCCCGAGAGCTCTGCCCGATGTCCTCTCATTCGTCCATTTAAGTCCTTCAGGAGGCCGTGACCTGCTCCTTCTGTGTGTGCGTCTCCTCCAGACAACAGTCTTTTTTCTCATGTTTACATTG